>JAAAKQ030459421.1:12713-24259 GCA_010016005.3 Zanna intricata | reverse complement strand
AATATAGGATAAGGATGCGGGTGACAATTTTTTTTTATAGATTTGAAAAATCTTTAAATTTATTTAAACATTTATATATATTTATGAACGTAAAGATTTTAATGCAGGGTCATACATCTAAATCGGTTCAGCTGTTGAGCTGCTACAGTGGAACAAATATACATACATGTCCCCTAGATACATTGCATTCCTTTTTGGGCAGTCGTGTAAAAGTAAGTAGCTTTATTAGGCTTTAATTCGTTTTTTGTCTACGTGTATAAATTAATTACTAAATATATTTTTTCTTCTATGATTATAAAGAATACTTTTAATAGTCATAAATAATATAAAATTAAACTAATGTTATTATTTTAACTTACGTTAAACGTAAATTGCTTTATTGGAAATGAGCCTGAAGCGGATAAATAAATTAATAATCAAATGGTAGAAATGTTTATTAACATTAATAAATAAATATTTATCTAAAATATTATCAGGTAGTGTAAATTTATTGATTTATTTTTTTAATAAATTTTATAGTTTCGATTACAATAAAAAAGATACTCCTTTTTACTGAAAAAATAATAGTGATTAGTTGTCATTAATCATAAAGATTTTAATAGATAAGAAATAATAATAATAAATAAATAAACAATTGTCTAATAAAATATTGTAGTAATAAATTCCTAGAAATGATAAATATAATATTAATGAACCTTTATAGGCCTACTAAATTTGTATAAATTATTTATGTCTAAAATAATTCTCCATTCAAAAAAAAAAATTATGTATTAAATGAATTATTACGTAAATCTGAATTTGAAACTTTAAATATTCTTAATAATATAAATGCTAATTTTGTCATTAGTCTAGACCTTTATAGAAAATTAATTTTTTTTTTAATAATATTTACTATCTTTAAAACCCACCAAAATATACAGTTGAAAACGGTTAAAATTATATAAGTTTGAGTAGTATTTTCCCTGGTTATTTATTAGAAATTTCGTTTGAAAAAATAGTTAATAATAAATAATGTATTCCTAATAAAATTATCTCATCAATTAAAAATAGATAATTCATAATTTTAACTGATATAATTAAAAAATAACTTTAAAACTATTTTAGTTTTTTCTTCTTTAACAAAAATAATTAAATAAAGTTATTAAATAATTTACTTTAATAATAAAAATAAAAATTACTCTTCTACTTTTATTATAATTTATTTAAAATATTTAAAGAAATTGTAATACTTTAGAATTACGCTATTAAAAGAATAAGACTGTAATAGTATCATTATGCTATAATATAATGACAAACGGATAATGTCAGAAGCCTTATAATATAAAAGACAACCGAATCTCTGTTGGAGAGAAATAGAAGACCTAGAAAAACTACTTGACCTCACTCTGCTTTACTCGTTTGTATTATAAACGGATTTCGTTTCTTCCGTAGTTTTCTCTAACAAGAATCTATATACCTATGCTATACCTGCTATACCCACATTAGTAATGTGTTTATACTGAATAAATTAGGGGGCTTCTTCCTTCTACTAACCAACCCTTTTCTTTTATTTGAATTCATTTAAAACTTCTCGTTTGAATTCTATTGAAAAAAAAATATACAGCACCTTTTTTTCTAAAAGAAGAAAAAACCGTTATTTCGTAATATGGTTTTCGTACTACAATATAAAGTTTAACCTTTGTGTCACTTTCTTGTATGGCGAAATATAAAAAGGAATCAAACAAATTATTACGAAGTTGCATAACAAATCTATTATTTTTTCAACCAGTTTCCAATAGATCTCAATATTTTTAAAATGTCTTAAGTTAGAAAAAAAAAAAACAAGTCTAAAATTTATTTTTTTTATTGTTGGATCTAAAACATGAGATTTGATTCTTATACGAGAAGTTTTCCTTTAGATGCTAGAAAACTAAACTTGATTCTATTCAAATATTTTATATTTTCAATAAGATGGGCAATCTTCACCTATTTTTGTGAGTTTGATAGATGTTTTATTGAATATGGAATTTAAAAAAAAAGAAATCTTAAAAAAAAAAATAAGTGTTTCTTGAAAATATTTTTAGTTAATTTTATTTTATTAACTTTCTTGAATTATTAAAATAACAGACCATAGAGATTCTTAGTACATAGTATATTTAAGAAATTAATACTATTATTATATTAAAAGAAAACCCGTTTTTTATATATAATTTTAAGAAAAAATTTTTTATAATAAGCTGTACACATTTTTAAACATTTTCTTTTAATTTTTATTTTTATTTGAAATCATATAATTTTATTTGCGATTTCAAAAAGAATTTCTATAACATATTTCATATTAACTTAGATGTTTATCATCTGAATGTTTAACGAAAAAGCTTTTCCGTAACTCTGTTAGACCTTTTATTATTAATAATTTAATTTTAATTTCGGAATTTTATTAAATTAATAATAATCATTAATTTTAAGTTATCTTTTATTAATTATTGATCACCTTAATTAATTTTAAAAACAATATTGTATTACTTCATAAAATTATGATTTTTCAATAACAAAAGTTAATTTTTTTTTTTTTTTTTACGTTGGAGGAAGTTCCAATGTATAATGGATTCGTACGTCCTCAATATTATTAAAACGTCAAATATGGTAAATACTTTTTATAATTTTTTTTTAAATATAAAAAAATAATCAGATTACTAAATACTTATTGTAGAGTGTATACTCTTGACTCTAATTTGTTAATTATATAGTCAAAAATAAAATATACTTCTGAAAAAGAGTAACGGACCGATTAAAAGCAACGAAATCATGTTTTAAATAAACATATGTACGTCCAAAAACATATCAGATTTTTATGCTAAAAAGATGAAAATTAAAAAAAAAAAATTATAAATGCATATGCAGCAATCATCCGTAAATATATACATAAAATATCAATACCTCATAAAAATACAAATGAGCATACGAATACAAACAAGCCTTCACGTAAAATTCTATTCCACAAATACTCGCTACATTACACAATAATAAAATAAACAGAAAATTAGCTTTCACTCAATTTTTAATACACAATATTTCATAAATTAAGGAAAAAAATATTTTTTTTTTTATTTACTTTTATTAATTTATACTTTCACTTTGTTATTAAAATAAAGTCTGCGAGTCTGCTTTGTCATTACACAGAAACTGTTGTAGACGTCTTGATGCAAGACAAGTCACAACTAAAATTGACATTGACTTATTCAAGGATAACAAAAATTCTGTGTCGGGCAGAGGCTACATAAAGTTGTTTTTCAGGGAAGTATTTATTTTATGTTTTTAAATCAGTTATAAAAGATACATTATTTGAGGAAAAAATTATATATATTTGTGTATGTGTGTGCGCGTGCGTGTGTTTGTGTGTGTGTGTGTGCGGGCGCGCGCATTTAATGAAGTTAGATACATTGTTCAACAGAGATATGCTAAATAACTGTTTACCGTATCTTTGTATGTGATTAATAAGTAATGCTTCACTTTTTCGGAATTCTTTCAAAGAAAATAATTAAAAATAGAATTAAATTTTTAAAAAATTGAAAATTTTTTTTAACATAACCTATCTATAGCAAATTCATATTTTTTTCGACTTTTGTAGAAACTTCCGAATCAGTTCATATGTTCTGACTACGAGTTTTTTTCTTTTAATTTTTATTAAATTAAAAATAAAAATAATATTACAGAAATTGATCAACATATCAGTTTTTATCACAAAAACTGTAGCTCATTATAGAAAAGTAGCTAAAAGAATCTTTTTTCTTTGTTTCACAATATTAAATAAAAACTTTTATTTATATTTAATTTAAACACACCAATAGTAAAGATTAATATAAATCATAAATGTTAAAGATCATTAATAACTCGTAAATTGCCTTTCATTGTACGTTTTTAATAATAATTTAGCAAATAAATTTCTCACCAAAATAATTTTGCTTTATTATCCGACACATCACGAATTAATGAAGTTTTACTTTATTTAGTTTATAGACAACATTCTTTTCTTGTAGCTATTTCTTTATTATTAATTTTATTATAACTTTAAAATTAAAATTGTACTGTATCTAGTTGTTAAAAACATAAGACTGTTGTTTAATAAAAGGTGATTATTCCTTAACCGCTCTGCAATCGTCAACGCTGACACCTATGCACCTAAGAAAAGCTAAACTGATGTTCTTCTGGGTACGATATCCCAGTTCAGCAGTGCTCAAGATGTACTTTCCTGATATAAAGTTTAATAAGAATAACACTGCCCAACTTGTCAAGTGGTTCTCCAATTTCAGGTAAAACTTATTTTTCTTATTTTTTTTTTTTTTAATAGAAGATAAAGATTCTTTGTTAATTTATTACATTAAAAAAATATAGTTATATATAATAAGTTGCTTTAGGATATATCGTTTTGTTATCGGGGTTTGGACTAAAACATAACGTGACATTTTATATTTTAATAGACACGACATAATTAATTATTCAGCAGAAATTAATCCACTAATTGATGTGAATATATGTTAACTCATTTTCGTAAAATTAAATTTACTCTAAAATCAGCAACCGTGTTATCATTACAAATGTCATTTCATTTACTTTCATGCTGAAACGTTTCAAATTGAAACGAAAAAAAAATATTTAACAGTCGATTTATAGTGGAAATAGTATTTTACTTGCTTTTACTAAAATATTAACAGTATGTGCTAAACTAAATATGATTATATCATTAAAATGTATATATAATTGTATGTATCCTTTAAAATCGAGTTATGTTTTAGTGTAACATATAGACATTACACTTTTATTATATTTGAATATATTAAATGTATTTTTAACGTAACAATTTAATGATTTTTATAATTATTCTCAAGGATATAAAAAGTAATAATATTTACAATCAAAAGATTTTTTTTAATTTTAATTTAATGTATGATTTAAAGTAGTAGATTTCTTTCTTTAGTAATATATTATTTAGAAATAATGTACCTTAAAAATATGGTATTTGAATGATTGCATGATAGATTTAATTATTATATTTTATTCTTTATTTTAAAAGTAAACAGAAAAAAATACAAAAATTTAAAAAAAATGGTGGCAGCTACGTATTAATATTAATATAAAAGTAATTGGTTATACACATAAAAATACTTCATATATTTATAGCTTAATTAAATGTTAAAGAGATCTCTTCTTTCTGGAATATCAAAATAATTCAAGATCACCTAACCGTCTTCAAAATTATTCCTTAAAATATACATAATTTTTTGAGAAAAAACTATATTTGTAAGATGTTATAGGATTAATCAATCTGAAAAAAAGAAATAGGTTTACACAAAATAAATTCGCACATATGAAAATCAAGAATTATAGAAAAGATTGTCACAAAACAAAATCTACAAAATATTTTTTTAACTCCAATTAATGCCCGAATCATATTAATCTGTTATAATTACCAAAAAAATAAATAGGATTTTTCATACACATCCATTAATTTTTTTTTTAACCATATCCATTATTTTTTTACGTTAAGAGAAGTTCCTTATAGTTTTGGATCATCTAAACAGAAAATTTCCTTAGATTGTCAGTTTTCAAAATATAAAAATTAATTTTGATTAATTCGAAATCTTCCCACAATATTCTATGGAATACATAGTGTTACTCATTTAACATTTTTTTTTTTTTTTAATTTATTTTGATAATATTTATCGTAAACAATAGAATGTAAAGGAAAATCTTGATTTTTACAATCAATATAATTCCTTTATAATAATATTTCTAAAATTTCAATGCGGTGAATTCAACAAATTTTTTCAAAATTTTGTTTCAATAGATTTATGGAAATTGCGCCTAAAGGAGCTAAAACTATTTTAGCATTTACATAGATTATTATTAAAAAAAAACTTTATTAAAATTGTTCATATTGTTTTAAAATATACAGTTTGATATTTCAGCAAAATTTGTCGTGTCTATTAATGCAAAAGTAGTAACAATTTTTTTAATTATTACATCAGTAAGCATAATAGCAATAAGTATAATCAATTGTTATTAATTACGAACAGTTTATATTCTTTTTTTCTTTTTCCTTATACTTCCTTCTATCGTTATATAATGATTTTGTCGAAAATCTAATGAATATAATAAAATTCATATTTCTAAAAAGAGAAACTAAATATATAACATAAAATTTTTTAGAACATAATAAATAAGCTTTTTTCTCTTATGAAAAGTACAAACGTACTATTTTTAAAAAGAAAAAAAATCTGCCGGTTTATAGATGCACAGATGTAAGATTTATAATAGCATTCGGAATATTAGAAAAGTAAAAGAAAAACTTAATATTCTTTTTAAATAAATTTCATAAAACAAAAATGCAGGAGATATTTTTCTAATAAAATATAAGATAAATATTAAAATAATATTAATATTTAAAATATGTATAAATATATTTTTAAGACTTTTTTTCAGATGACCTTTGTTTGTATATAAAAAGATATTTTGTTATTCTATATTAAAACTATGGAACTGTTTTAATGAACGTTTGAGTGGAAGAAAGAAAACGAGCTCACCAAGTAAAACAGTGGAATTATAATACACACACATATATATATATATATATATATACGTAAAATATATATACAAAATAAATTGCATTTTGCAAACACATCAACTGTTGCTATGGTAACGTTGGGGGTTGAAAATTGTGAAAAGTTGAAGCGAAAAAGAGAGTACGAAAAGGGATATAGAAGCGCGGCGGGGTAAACAGCGGGAAGGGTGGTATTGCATCGCAAAGCAACTTGCGCTTTGTGACGAGTGGCGGCGCCATGTAGGCCGGCGGATATGCGAGCTTTGGCTTCGAATCGTGTATTAAATACATGTACACCGCGGAGTACATTTACACAAAAACCAGCCTGCCCCGGGCACGGGTCAAACTTTATCCCAACCTACTCTCTTCTCTCACTCTCTCTTTCTCTCACACGCATTCTCTCTCCTATATATCTCTCTATGTTTCTCCTATTTCATTTCCAACTTACCTTTTATTTTGTTCCTTTCATCCCGGTTTGCACTCACTAAATTCTGCCCGTTAATACTCGTTTAGTTTTATCTCCTAAAGAGATAAAACTAGGAGTAATTTTTACTCCTACGTATGCATTTGTAATGTATGACGCAATAAAATTTAACAAAAAAAAAAAAATTTAAATATTCATCGATTTGACATTTAGAAGATAAACAGAAAAGTGCTGAAAGTAGCTGATAAAATCAAAAAGTGAAACATGATTTTTCGAAATTAGGTTTTAATTTAACGTTTTAATCTAAAAATTTATCAATTACATTATTATTAGTAATCATCTAGGATTGATAAATATATTTATTTATCTTTATCAAAATATCCATTCGATGAAAATATAAAGTTCTATTTTGTTGATAAAACACCAAAGACCATTTAATTCGTTCATATAACTCAAATATATTCATCAAAATAAACAAAGCTCCTAATCGAAAAAAATACTAAAAATAAAAAAGTACTGTTTGACTAAAAATAAATGATATGAAAACAAATAGTGAAAATTCCACAGATAAAAAAATAATAATTTAATAGACCGGTTTTCCATCTAATTTGAGGTAATATATCATTCTATTCTATTTTCCACTAATCGCATACAATTATTTGTTTTATATATTTACTTAATTTCCTGCTACAATATAGTCGCCTTCAGTTTTATTGTACGAATGTAAAATTTTCTGAAAAACTTTTTTTTATCCGATATTCCGCAAAGCTTCTTCATTTTGAACTTACATCTCAATCCATCGAATATCTAAATTCATTTGCAACAGAAGATTTTAAAAAAATTGCATTTATTTTCTTTATAGCTTTCCTTTAAAACACTATCAGTAGATTAATATTAATTACATTTATTCTACATCAAATTACTGTCTAAATTCCTTCTTTTAATCTGAAATAGTACTGAGGCCCGTAAGGTAATCAACTTGTTAATGACAGAGACCTCTTTCATGTATTACTGTGTTGTTAAAATTTCTACGTTTATGAAGTGTTATATACACCATACTTAAACGTCGAATTATTTATAGAATTATTTTTTTTTTTTTTTTATAAAAAAGTATTACCGTATTATTTTAAAAATGATTAGAAAGAATGATATTAACGGTGAAGAAATTTCTTAATGAATAAGAACAGTGTTATGTACGTCAGTTAGAAAATGTGATTCGCTGTCAGAACTTAAATTAATTTTTGATAAATCAGTATCAACATAGGAAGAGGGGGGGGAGGAGGAATGAAAACTTAGAAGCGGAATGTAAGAGGTAATTTTAAGGCGAGGGTGGTTTTCCGGCCGGAAAGTGTTAGCCACACGCAATCAGAGCACGCAAACAAACAAAACGTTTCTCCCCCCCCCTCACCGGTAAACCTTCTTTACACTCTTAGACGATGTTAATTTAACTGTATAAAGTCGTTCATTATTTGTATATTTGTTTAAATTCATTTATTATTTAACATAAAATTTTAAAGGTTAATTTTTAAATGTCAGAAAATTAACATGTTAACTTAACAAAACCCAAATAACGAATTTTTATTTTATATTTAATGTAGCAGTTGAAATTATTTTAAACTAATTGTTGACTTGCATATTTGTACAATTAGATATTATTTTCAATTTATTTATAAAAAAAAAGAAGTGATTTTGTTACTATTTAATTATTGTAAATTAACACAAAATTATCTCTTATTTTACGACGATAAACAAAATATAAATGATAAAATATTTTATACTATACGATAATTACATCGTTAAAAAAAAAATTAAATCATATTTAGCAAAAAAATTCCAGATTTGGTTAATTTTGTTTATAGTACCCGGACATACATTTACAAAATTATTAAACTAACCGTTGCTAAAAAGTAGAAAATTAACATTTAAAACTAATATTAATTATTAAAAATGGTTTTAATCTTATCTTGACATTGAAAATACTAATAGTAGAATTATCTATTCATATAATAAATAATTAGAAAAAAATATATATCAAATAAATAAATTAAAATCGATTGAAAGACTTGAAATACTTTAAGTTTACGTTACCGTATTTAAGAATGGTTACGCTTTCTTAAATTTATTTGTTACATTCTGCAGGCAGTTTTTCATGTTCTAATTTTCTTCCGTCTTAATAAGATGTAATACTAAAGTGTTTATGAAGATATTGCTAAAAGTTTAAAAAAAGAAAAAAGTAACCGGATTCTACTTTAAATGTGTCCATTTTATGAAAAATTGAATTGATCGAGTATTAGAGACTAAAATAATTTTTTTTTTTAATTTTATTAAAAACAAAAGAGTAATTTTGATACATTTTTTTTTTATAAGATATCAAAAAATCTTTAAGATGACATGTTCAAACTTTTTTATAGTCATTATTCAGTGAACCTATAAGCCTCGCACATTCAAAATATTATTTTAATTTTGTTGTCTGTTGTTTGAAAGGAGATGTAATGTATATTACATATAAATCGACGTGTACTCTTAACCGCTTCAAAAATGTATCAACGATACTATAAAATGACTTCCTATTTAAAATTTTCTTAATAATATATCTC
Source organism: Zanna intricata (assembly GCA_010016005.3). Classification (NCBI taxonomy): domain Eukaryota; kingdom Metazoa; phylum Arthropoda; class Insecta; order Hemiptera; family Fulgoridae; genus Zanna; species Zanna intricata. The sequence continues at coordinate 14,658 of JAAAKQ030459421.1, read as the reverse complement.
TTAAATTCATTTGATTAAAACATATGTTACCATGTTTTGTAGAAAAAGAAAACTTTCATCGGAAAATAGTTAAAAAGAAGACGCACAAATTGAGTCCTATTACACGGTTGTATTTACGAACGAATAAAGTTTTCTTTCATACACAGATTCTTTATTTCATAGAAATATAAAAGTGGATATGTTAAAATATGTTAAAAGTGGATTTTAATTATTCTACCGGAAAATGTCTTGTTAAAATCTTCAGAAGTGAAAGAACTACGTTCCGGTTAAACAGATAACAGAAATCCAAACGCGACTTAAAAAACGTTTCGCTGTTTAAAAGTACTTTTAAAAAATTACACTAGAATAGAATATATACAGTTAAATGGGTAAACTTATAAATAAAACATATTTATGTTTCAAATGTAGTTGATTACGAATTTGGATTTGTGTTTCAAATTTTTTACATCACTGGATTTCCATTTCTCTCAGTATTTATAACTAAAACTTTAGCGATAGAATAATTTGTTTATAAAAATGTTAGAGTTTACTGTATATATATATATATATATAATATTAATTAAAAAAAGGAAACTTAAAATCAAAATTTTAGGTCTATACGAACTATATGCAAAAGTATCTCATAATAAATGTTCTAAAAATAACAAAGAAACAGATCGAAATAAGATTAGAGAAATTGTAAACAGAAAATCAAAACGTTTTCATTTTTGCGCTTTACAAATATATAAAGAAATGACATGAAAAAAACCACAAGGGAGAACGTATCTTTCTTGTTACATTTAGAGAACTATCTACAAGGATACTGCTGTTTCATTGATTAAATGCATATGAAGCTAATTTTCGTTTTTTTCTCTTTTCTTTTTTTTTTGATTTTTTAAAAGTTGAATTGAAAGCGAACAGAAGAAGAAGTGCACCAAACAAGACTTGCATTAAAATGACAATGGATAGGATTATAAAATGGAAATTATTTGCTTAAGCCGCCTTTGCGGTCGCTTAGAGGCAAGTCAGCATACATACGCACAACAACGCACATCCGTATCGATTCTACTCCCTTTTTAAACAACCGGAGGATTGTCTAGTTGGAGTCACTTCATTAAAAATTACTTAATTATGCTTTTGGTTCTAATTAGCAAACGTACCTTTTTCTCTTTCTCCCCCTCCTTTGTCATTTCTCTCTCTATGTCTCTCCCTCTCAGCTTTTCTAGATTTTTTAACCTCTCAATGTTTCCTTCGTGACTTCATGCTAAATGTGTATATTGAAATATCATATGTAAAAATTCAACCCAATTTAAAATTTAAGAAGTATCTTATTATCAAATGTTATCTTATTGTACAAAAAAAATCTTATTGTACAAAAGTACAATAAATATTGCTTAAAAGCAAATATGATAGAATACATTTAACGTATCAGTAAATTATATTAAATTAAATTAAAGACATTTATGTCTTTTGTAATTACATTTTGTAAATTTTACAAAATTTTATTACATTTATTATTACATTTTGTAAAACATGATGCTTTCAAAACACTTGAACCATTTAAGACTTCTTTCCGGAAAAATTTAGGGTAAAAAATAAAATGCTTTTTATTAAATTATATTCAAATTTAAGTTATTTGTTTCCCAAGAAAAACGAAGTTTAATGAGCAAAGGTGCATTTTCTCTAAATGTAAACAATTATTAGGGTCTCCGGAAAGCTGATGTCACTTAAAATTAATAAACAAGAATAATAAAAATAAAAAAATTTAAAAGAAGTTGTTAGTGTAAAACAAAGTGTGCTGTAAAAAAGACTACACATTTTAATAGTTTTTACACGATTCTTACTCGCACAAAAATTAAAATGATAATTGAAAACAAACTCAACTTTACAAAAATGTGTTTACAAAACATAAATCGTAAATTAAATAACAATTATAATAGTTTTGTATCCTCTTTGCAAGAAAGAA
>JAAAKQ030459310.1:0-24260 GCA_010016005.3 Zanna intricata | reverse complement strand
TCACTGCTTTCTTCTTATTTCCATTATTTATATGTAATGACATCAAATTCAATGAAACAATAATTATATATTTATATTTACTTTTACGTTGTGGCTACCGTACAAAAATATGTATGTATACGCAGACGGCAATTAATTCCATTCAGCGTGATTGATTTACGTCCTGCTCGTCATACATTATTGTTTTAACATTTTATGCACTTGTAGCATGTATAAACAAATTTTAATTAATTTAAAAAAAAAATTCACGGCACTGCAAACAGATAAACGAATAAAAGTACATTCCATGTTAGTAGGCATGACATCCAACATTTATTCTTGGGCGAGATAAAATAGAATTCTACTTAAGAAAAAACCTAGGTTTCTTTAAAAATATTAAAAAATGCTTTTATCTTGTTTTTATTTATAACTTCAAAGAAAAGCTCACTTATAACTTGGTTGGAAAAAGGAAAGATCATGCTCAAAGAAATACATAAAATATTAATTCAGTAAAAATTTCATTAAAAAGATATGTTTCTTTAATAAAGTAATATACTTGTTTCGTTTAGAGCAGCGGCAACTTTATCCCAAAGTTTGTCGGTAATTTTCCTGTTATGATAGTTCTTATCTTTCATGTTCCATAGAATTTATCTTTGGACTTCACAGATAAGCAGTTCAATGAAATCAGACATAGCGAAGATTTACAACTGCAATACTAAATTCACAAAGTCCGTCTACCGATGTTTATTGTTAAACTTCTGAGAGCAAACTGTTTTGGCGACTAGAGCGATAAGAGCGATCGGAACAAAATTTTTAATCGCGTCGCTATGTCGCTCCGTCGCTCCATTCGCGCGACGGTCGCTTCAATCGCTCTGGTAGCTCACGTAGGACAGTTCCATAAAGAAACTAACATTTGTTCTTATCGCGTCGCTCGCTCCGCTCTTGTCGCTTACGTAGGATGTGGCCTAAACATTACATATCTTACGTTATATTAAAATGTAACGTTAACGTAAATATTAATTTACTGACAAAAAACAGCGTGAATAATGATACTTATTCAATAGTAATTGTTGATTATACTTTAGGAAAAATTGGAAGGCTAATTCCAATTGCAACGTTTTATATTTACAAGTAATGAACGGTTTATGATCTTTAAAGTAGATTTATTTTGAAGTAAAGTAAAATAAGCCAGTTTCAGTTTAAAGATTAAAATAAACTTATTTGAATTAATGGATTGAATGTTCGTAAAAATTAAAGGAGGAAAGAATGAAATTATAAAATAAATGATTCACTTTTGATTGTATTTTAAAATATATTTATGTTTTCTTTAGTTTTATTTATAAAAATACAATATATTTTTTCTTATATTTAAGAAATTTTTATGCGTGCGGGATTATTTTTTAATGCAAGGAGATTTTTAACGAAGTTATCAATAGATACTCAGATGTTTAGTAAAATGCTCTGGAACTGCAATATTTTATATTCTTCGTATCCTCTCTCTTTATCTGTTTAGCCTCTGGAACTACCGTAAGGTAATATTTCAGAGGATGAATGAGGATGATGTGTATGAATGTGAAATTCTTCGTATCCTAAAAAACATTTAACCAACTGTCAATAACACTAATCTCTTCGCAAAACTTTTATGTGCTCTGTTTCAGTTAAACATTTTCTTCGGTTAAATTATTCAAAAATGTGGAAGATTTTTGGAATTTTAGTACAGTTCTTTCGTTTTTCCTTTTTATGTTATCAAACATTTTTCTCTTTTACAGTAAGATAGATCCTTAAGGATTAAAACCTTAATAACATCAGTTAGAAATTCACCATCTGATCTTTATTAATAATACAAGTTTAACCGCATCTAGATACTAATAGCCTACCGGGCTGGTCTAGTGGTTAACGCGACATCAAAAATCAGTTGATTTCAAAGTTGAAAGTTTTAAGGTTGAAATCCTAGCAAAAATAGTTACTTTTTTACGGATTTGAATACTAGATCGTGGATATCGGTGTTCTTTGATGGTTGGGTTTTAATTAACCGCACTTCTCAAGAGCGTCGATATGAGATTATACAAGACTACATTTCATTCACATTTATACAACATCCTTATTTATCCTTCGAAGTAATACCTTACGGTTGTTCCGGAGGCTAAACAGAAAAAAGTGAGAGAGATACTAACTGTAAAATTAACAACCTTCAGCCGCAGTAATATTATGACGTTCAGCCTCTATCCATGCAGACTCTATTATCAGTTCTTTTTATATAACTATAAAAATATATATATGTGTAAGATACACAATAATAGGAATGATTTGTTTATTTTTTATTTGTGTATAAAAAATCGTCATAAAATACTAACGGTTTTAGGAATAAAATAATTGATGAAAAATATGATTTAATTTTTATAAGAACTACAAAATGCCAAAGAAGAACGTAAAACAATCATTGGAACTACTGATAAACAGAATATTTTGTTTATGAGCTGGCAAAATCACTTTACCTCCTTGCAACTTCGTGAAACCTGTTAAATTTAGTAAATCTTAAAATAAAATTCGTATGATTTATTCAAAAGTACAGATGTTTCAAACGAAGACATTTCATTACCAAATTTATGCTTTGCACAAAGTATTTACTACTACAAAGTAGAAGAATGAAGAAAACGCTGATATCATCCAACGGTTAGAATTCGATCTTTGCTATACAGAATTTGAACGATTAATTTGAAGACAAAAAAAAAGGATAGTGAAGATGACGAGTTTTTCAGCCGCGGGTGAATCATGAACTAGCGATAAAGTACCTTGACGGCCTCAATGAAAATCTTGAAAGTCAGGAATAAAACAGAAGTGTTTGGTTGCCAAGTAGTAAAATAAAGTTCTTGACTATTATTTTAAAATAATCTTCTATTTAGTTAGTGATGCTATGATTTGTGTTATTTTGATTATTTTAATAAGTTTTCCATTAATGCAGAAATGTAATTACTTTCATATTTAAACATTACTTGGCAATAACTTTCTAATTAATTATATTTTATTTGTCAGTTATTATATGCGTTTATTTTTTTAAAGGACTTACGCGTTCCTTGCACTAAAACGACTAAAATGGTTATTCAGTTTCCCATTACCGTAGTTGAATTTGTGGTTTGTTTCTGTGAGACGGTTAGCAAAAAAGAAAAAAGAAAATACAAATTTTGTCATATAAATGATTTTATTTGTCGATTTGTTTTGTCTAAAGTTGTGTATTGTTTACCTGTTGTTCTTCATCCAAATTTGTAATCGTAGCATCAGTGTAGATATTCTATATGTTCACAAAAAATCTTGCATCTTATACTCTTTATAATTGTGAAATACTCCATGTATATAAACCCAATATACAATTAACCATTTTTCTCATAAAAAAAGTCATAAAAGTTGGGCTTTTTTATGAAAAAAAGCCAAAAATAATATCTTTAGCTCGAACCTCAGTGTATCAAAATAGTGTCAGATTTACTGAGGAGTATTCTAGATATACATGAAAATCTTTCACCGTAAACTAATAACTTATTATTAGAGAAATGTTTATCACAATATTTTTTCAGGCACTTTCTTGATCTTACCTTTGTACTTGTACCTTTTTGATTGTGAAACTAATAAATTCTTGAGAAATGTTACTAGATAATTAACAGAAGAGACATATCTTTTTTGTAATATATTTCTTTAGTACAAGACAATAACAGTCTTGTACTGCACAGATTTACAGAACTTTAAAACTTCTAGTGTTTCAGTGTAAGCTCAGTGCAATTACTGCTTAGGATCTGTATCTGATTTTTATTTCTCAATTTAATTTCTGTAAAAAAATTATGAAAAGATACTTTTTTAAAATTATCGAACAACAAAGAATGGCTTTTCCTTCTTTCTTGGAAGATATTTAATTAAACATTTAGGTTTAACCACGTTCAGCTTTTTTTTTGTTTTCTCTTCATTCCAATATTTGACTACTTTTAAAGAAATAATTTGTTTCCATTTATTTTCTTTATGGATACAGCTGAATAATCCGATTCTGTATTCAATGTCTCTACTTTCACTTTTTCTGAAGAATTGAAATTAATTAATTTTTTTTAGGAATCATTTTTAAAAACTATTAAAAATATTATTTCTAATATTGATGTGTTTCCTTTTATACATCTGTAAATCGAAATTCTTATCTTTAAAAACTAGGTAGAAAATATTATTTTTATATTTATATTTCTTGTTTACAACCATTTATTCGAAATTTTTATCCGTATATGCATATTTTTCTGTTTTATTTCAGACTTCATCTTAACTTTATTTCGAAATTAAAATGACTATATTTTTAAAATATGAAGACATGAAAATAAAACTCTATTTTGACGGAAGCAAAGATTTCAAAATTTATTGTTTTTATGCGAAATGATATTGTGAAAATAAGAAATACTCTTTAGTTTTTACTCATACTGTAATTAAAGTGAGTCAAAGTCGTTGTTATTTTGTAATTGAACATAAACTAATTTAACACTTTTTCAAGTTTTAGCGCTAATTCTTATGGATTATATTTAGATCAATTATCTGAAAAAAAAAAAAAAGTTAGTTTCTAACAGAACCGAAATTATTCAGTTACTATGACTGATCGATGATCTAGGATAAAAAAAAGAAGATAAAGTTACGTAAATTATTGCAGACATTTGACATTTTTTTTTATGTTGATAAAAGGCGTTGATATCGAATTTTATCCAACTTGTGTTTTAATATAACAATACTTTAAGGGTAGAAAAAAATAAATATTTATTCGTTTTAAATCAAATTAATGCAAAATAATATTGAACAGGAAACTTGGAACACATTTCTAAACGTTGTTTAGAAAAAAAATTAAATAAACAATAAAAGAGAGAATGTTGAGAAGACTACACTACTTTTGATTACTGGATCCTCTTGCCCAGAAACGCATAGGGGCTACGCTTTTCATTTTTTTACTTATATTATTTGTTAATTCTTTCAGGATTAAAACTTTTATTCATGAGCTATTTTCTTCTGCTTTGTTTTCAAATTATTTATTTGAAGTATTTATCAAGCCGTTCAATTTAAATATATTTTTTAAACATATAATTTTTGATTTTTATTTCCTTGTACGAAGTAAAGAAAGTATTTGTGATCGCAAAAAATTTCGGTTTTCAAATTTCAACCGAAATATCCGTTTTGAACATCCTGCAATTCATTTTGTCTAGATTTGACATGATGTCTGCACGTACGTATGTACGTTTTTATCTCGCGTAAGTCAAACACCATTAGCCGTAGGATGCTGAAATTTAGGACTGTTGTAACATCTAGTTGTGCACCTCTCCTTTTGATTGCAATCGAATGAACCAAAAGTGTCCAAAAATGCCCAAAATCCAAAAAAAAAATTCGACTTTGAACTTTTTCTCAATTGCAGTAAGCCCTCATTGAGAGATTTTTAATAATATATCATAAGTGGTACTTATACTCATTGGTTCCAGAGTTACAGACAAATAAAATTTTAATTAATGAAGTGTTTGGATTTTAAAAGCGGAAAGCACATCAGTTCGAATCAGACTTCATCTCATTTTTAAAAAAATTTAATATACTGATTTAATGGAAAAATATCGGAAGTTATTAATGAAATAAAATTTTATGAACTTTTCATTAAAAAAAAATGTATATATGTAATTTAATAGGCGTAAAGGAAGTCGTGTAGTGTCGACATCAGATGTTTTTTATATTTATTTATTTTATTAAATGGTTTGAAAATTTATTTAATTATTTTTTGTAATATTTTCATGAATATAGAATGATGGTTATGAAAAAATGATTGATTTTGTTTATTTAATTTTTCTATTTATTTTTACTTACATGTTATCGTTACTGACCTAATAAGATTCATATTTTTAAAATCAAATTTTCAAGCGCCTTTTCTTTCTAATCCACTTTACTAGTTTCAAACTAAATTTCGGTCAATCGGCAAGAAAAAAATAAAAATGGTATGTAAAGTCCATAATTTAGTTTTATTGAAATTATATCTTATGTGTCTCTGGATTGAACACAATGATTTTATGCCTAATTTATGGAAATCAGTGAAAAGAAAAAAAACTAGTTATATTAATTAGTTTATCAATTACTTCTCACTTGGCGAAAATAAATTTGATATGTTTATTATAATGATATATGAAATAGTTGATGTTTTACTGAAATTGTTTATAGTAACATATTTTATGATTTAAGAAATAATGTCTAGTATTTCCGCTTAGTTAAACCAGTAAAATAACATCCAGGTTGTATGATCTGTTCTCTGTTACTATAGGACAACATTATCAACAGTATATTGCAAGAAAATTAATCTCCATAAAATCTTTACAGCTACTTTTATTAGAGAATTATTCAGATTCTTTCTTATTCGTATATAAAATTTATAAACACACACACACACACACACACACACACACATGCGTACGCATGCGCGTGTGAGCGTGCACAGAGAGAGAGAGAGAGAAAACACACACACAAACACATGTGTGCGCGCATAGAGAGAGAGAGAGAGAGTGAAAGAGAGAGGGGGAAGAGATTAAAAGTATTATCAGTGTGTATGGTTAAGTGATTACTGTTATAATTTTATAAATAATTATACCCAATTCAATATCTTGTTATTAAACGTAATGAATAACTTCTACAATTGATTGGACAAGTAATTTTTATTAACATTATTTCCAAAATAATTATCAAATTTTATTATTAAAAAACTGCATGTATTTTGCAATAAAAAACATACTGATAAACTGACAGTTTACATGAAGCGTAGATTAAGTATAAAATATTTTAAATGGTAATAGAATATTAAGTTTCAGCCAACGGGTAGAAATTTTGTTTCTGAAAATGAAAGAATTAAAAGATAAAAAAAATTTTTCTAGCGACATTTTGAGTTGTTGTTTTAATTTTTTAAATTATTTTGCTGTTATATTAATTGTTATATTTTTCCTCTATTTTATTTATTAAAAATTAGTTAACGGATCGCTTCAGAAATTGTTCAGATTACTTACTAATCTGACCATATTGTAGTATATTTGGTATACCATGGTTATTATTTATATTTATATCTGGTATACCATGGTCATATTTGGTATATATTGGTTTGATTCCTGGGATTAAAATAGTTTTTTATTTTACGACTATTTCATACCTTCTTTTGAAACATGTTTATGACAGTCGGTTTGTGATACATGACAGTAGGGTTTGTGAGTAAAATTATTATCGATAAAAATGTTATTTATTTTGGCTGAAGAATAGAAAAATTTAGATTTAAAAATATTTAGAAAAATTATTTGGAACAAGCGCATATTCAAAAAACAACAACCACTCTCACATCATATTATATTGGCTAATAAAAAAAATAAAAAATAAAGACGTCGATTACACCATCTATTTTACAAAAGCAACGTAAGGTGATATGAGAGATTAATAATGTTTTAAAATATGGTAAATTAAATTTTACGACTGAATTAGAACGCAATAAATAAATAATTTTTCTTAGCTTATCATTACAAAAAAATACAATAAGTAGAAAACTAAAATCATCAGATATAACATCTCAAACTACCCAAACTGATATTATCACCTTTTATCACGTTTCATGACTAAGCACACACACACACACACACACACACACACGCGCGCGCGCGCATGCATTACCTAATATTTTATAAAAAAGAATACAGTTCGATCAAATACACGAGCTTACAAATAAATATAAAAATATACTCCTTGTCTCATTCCTCTAAAATATAAATAAAAATTTATAAGTTATTTAAAAAGTTATGATATCCAACCAAAACAAAGAATACATCGTTGAATATAAATAAGATACAGACAACTTAAGCAAACTTAAGACTTAAGACCAGCAAACTTAAGTAGAATTTAAGTTTGCTGGATTCAACCTTCTTCTATATATATATATGTAGAATATATATCATATAGATATACATCAAACTTCTATAAAACAAAACTAACTGAGCAGCAATCAATATAACAAAAAAAAAAAAAAAATACAAACATTAATACGATTCTTCATCAATATACAATTAAATTAAATATATAAATTGTATATAATATATACAATTAAGTTTAATTTCTTCATATCGGACAAACGGGACGCACCTTGAAACGCAGATACAGTGAAGACATAATTAAATTCCTCTGTAACAACATAAAGTCAACACTTGCCAACCACTTTAAAGAACCAGATCAGAATTCCACTAACATTAACAACCTAGATATTCTATTTTAAAAACCACACCTCAATACCTTCCAATAATAAGAAAATATGTACACATAGTACACAATTAACGTTATACTAAATGAACAGAACAATTAAAGTTTTTTTAGATTCAATTTTCTCAACATGGCAGCATTGGTATAATTATAATTTGATAAAAAATATATTCCTATTTACCAACAATTTTTCATTGGCTGTTGCCCTAACGCTTTCGAAGTAATTACGCCATCTTCAGTGGTATCCAAAACTACGAGCAATCACTTCTCACTTTTTTTTTATTAAATTAAATTCAGTTGAAAGTTTGTAGTTTGGGTTTTCCTGAAGATGGAATAATTACTCCGAAAGCGCTAGGGCAGTACATAATAAAATATTGTTGGTAAGTAGGAATATATTTTTTATAAAATTAAATTGTAATAGACATTTTACACTTTCTAAATATACATATCTAACGCAAAAAAAAACAAAAGTATCATCTTCTGAAACGTGGTTGTAAACAGAAATTTCAGTTAATAAAAATCATTGTGTAGGGAGACTAAAAGCGTTATGATGGTATATGTAAAAAAGATTACATAGAAATTAGTTTTTTACATTAAAAATAAATAATTTCTTTTTTAAAGTATTCATTATTTTTTAAATATGTTTCTTTTTTATTCGAACTCCGATTCATAAACTCAAAGGGGTTGTTAACATAGTATTTTTAAATTAACTGTAGATATTATGTACAAAGTGAAGTTTACACTTTTTTAGTTAATTTTTACAATACATGAGTGAGTGAAATAGATATAATACAAAGAAAAAAAGTTTTTTTTTATTTACCATTCATATGTATATTAATTTCAGACGACCACGTTATGGTAGGCAGCCTTGTGTATTTTTGATCTGTTTATACTTGTAATTCCTGTATGTTTTCAGTAAATAAACAAAACTGTTAGTAGATAATGAAATGTTTAATGAATTTATAGGATTATTGACTTTATGATAGATAATATTGCATTTTTATTGTTTATTGTTCAGTTAAATAAAAACTTCGGTATTAAACAGTGCATTTTGTGTTTTTTATATTATTTGAATTAAACAAGCGTAAAATTTTGAATTGTAAAAAAAAAATTAAAAAACTCTATTTTTTTATTTGAAATAGGTTAATTGCCCGATCCAAATATTCAGTAGCAATATTTTGGATTTCATTGCCTGTTCTTATTAACATAATTTGTTTATCTCCGTTCGGAGTGTTTTTTTAAGACCTATCCTAATATGTTCCAGTGTCATATCTCTAACACATTATTTTAATGTAGTAGCTAATATGTATATTTTTTATTAAACTATCGTTTCTGATTTAACTGCATGACCCACAAAAACCTTTTTTGTTAAAAAATATGTAATATGTATATAAAATACCACTGATTATAACTTCATCCCTCTAAAGGAACTATTGTAACTTTAAACGTTTCTTGTCTGGAACTTTTGAATGTTCTATTCGTTTTAGTAGTTAATCTTGAATTGCTTCCAACAATTTTGCAAATGTTTGTGTAACTATATTTGTCTCTACTATATCTATAGAACCAAAAAAGAAAAGCAATTTTAACGAAATTTGAAACTTTTATTTTTATAACAAATATTTATATTTAATTTAAATATGCATATTTATCGTGAAAAATTTGTTGTGGGCATTAGAAAAATCTTATATCAAAGAAAAATTGTAAAATTAGATGGACTATTTCTTTAAAAAATTGAATTTATTATTTGTAATTATATTTTATAATCAATTTTTTTTTTACATAATTTTATAATGTAACGGTACTATTGGAAATTCTGAATGAATTTAGACAACTAAAAAAGATGGTTTATATGTGATAAAAAAATAAATTGTTGAAAATGTTTTAATACTTTTTTCTGATAATTTTAAGTGAAAAGTTAAATATTTACCTCAATAGACTTTTCATTTATATACTAACGTAAATTTAGTGATTCGGAAATTAAAATAAAAACAAAAATAAAAAATTATTTTGAAATTGTTAGATTTAAAATTTTTTTGAATAACTAAATTCCGTTGTAATTCATTTAAAGGTCACCAGCCTTTAAAGGTTTTCACTCTTATTTAGGTGTATTTAAGTTTAACTGCCGAATTGTAATTGAGCTTTATAGAATATGTGAAGTAATATCGTAAAATAAAAATATATATCTAAAATTAAAAAAAACTATAAAAACTTAATCCGAATTCGTTACAAAATTTCTATTGATCGAGAATGTAGAATTGATGTAATTATAAAACGATGCACTAAACGATGTTGTTATAAAACAACTATGTATTCACATGAAATGGTTTATTTATGGAATATATTCCTACTTAAGACAAATGTAATTTCGTTTTTAAATACGGTAATATGCTTTTTTGAATTGAATTTTTACTACTTGATGTTTTCCTCCATTCTTTCTGTTTTGCGTTCTTTCTTATCTTTTAATCTGAAAGTGTTTATTACATCCTAAATCCACAAATATCTGTGTCATGTATTTAAGCTTTAGTCGCCCTTTCCAGATTTTATCCTTTGCACTTAATTTAGTGCTTTTTATTAAAAAAAAAACTTTTATTCTCCATTTCGTATTTAAATCTCTTAAATATATATATATATATATCTTTTCTTTTAAGTTGAGGCCCCATCACACAGTAGTTTATGGATATATTGGTTTGAGATGGGAGCATTGGGTTTTGAATAAGACTGCGTAATCATGTGTTATTATTTGCTAAAATGCGGTTATCTCTTGAAGAATGTGTATTCATGACAGAAACTTATTTAGAGACGAAATTGCATGTAGCGTGTCGATAAAGGTTCAGGGAGAAGTTTGAAAGGGAACCACCAGTGAAAAGCTTTATTCAGAAGTTACTTAAAAACTTTCATGAAACAGTTTCGGTGTTAGACCAGAAATGTGCCCGACACTGGCCAATTTTAACGATGTAATTCGTATAGGACAAAAAAACGGCGGTTACAAGATTGCCTCATAAATCTTTTAAGCCGGGAAAAGAACATATCACTAGGTTCATCCCACACTGAAACCTAGAGCTTATTAGAATTTATTGAGAAGAAGCTGAAATGTTATCCATATCGAATGCGATTTTTCTTAACTACGGCGATTATGCTAAAAGGGTTCACTACTGTTAACGGTTCAAGAATTTCATTAGATGCAACATTGGTATTTTAAATCTAGTGTTTTTCATGGATGATGTGTGTTTGACTTTGGTGGGTATGTTGATAGTCAGAACTTCTAGATGTGGGGTAATGAAAACTCACATATTGTGTTTAAATCCTCCCCTGCACTCAAAAAAGAAAAAAATATGTAGGCGTATAGTGTTCGGTTTCAAGGCGACCAAATGAATCCTTGTTTTGTGAAAAAACTATGGACGTACCGTCTATATCCATAGCGTCTGCATCAAGAGGATGAGCGTGATTGCTGGTTGTAACAGGACAGCGCCATTTGCTATATAAATTGCTTTACTATGGAGGTACTGCAGGACTTTTTCAGTGGAAGAATCATTTCTAAAGTTTGTAGCCACTAAGATCCCCTGATCAGTCCAGGCCAGACTTTTTTCTGTGGGGTTACTTAAATTATTAATAGGAGCAATTCATACACCCTGTAGGAATTGAAGACAAAGACAATGCCAGGAAACAGACAGGGTAGTGCTAACAAGAAGCCAGGAACATGATCAAATGCAATGATAAGTGCATAGAAGTGGATGGAGATCATTTTGAACACCTATAAATTATTATGTAATTATTATTTATAGACTTAATTAAGTGATTGCCTCCTTTAAATTGAATATCTTGGAAAGTTTGACCAAACTGACTTTCAGCATTAATTTACTTAATTAATTAAAAAATCACGCGTTTTCACTTCATTTTTTAAATAAATGAGCCTAATTTACTCTGCTTATATTTTATCGTACGGTATTTCAGAAAACTTTAGAAGTTCTAATCAAATCTGTTGTTCAGGTTCCGTACGCAGCTGTATCTCTTCTTCATATAGCGAGTGTAGTTATAGATAATCACATTTTCGGATATCCCAACCAAAGTATATTGTTAATTAGATACCGTCATCAGAATGATGGACGGATGTAAGTATCATATGGAATAGCTTACACTGACAAAATACCAATGATCGACATGCCCTCGAATTTTCGAACTTCAGATCCGGGAAAACAAACTATAAAATTTTATACTTTACTAATTGGGAACAGCTGATTATAAATTTAAAAAATCTGACGTGGGCTTTACATGTTTTCCTTGTATGCCTATTAAATTACGATACACATTTTTTTAAAATGAGAAGTACATAAAATTTTATTTCATTCATAACTTCTGATATTTTTTCATAATTTTTATTTTTTATTACTATTGAATTATTATTTATCGTAAAGATTTTTTTACAATCAGAGGTTAATAATTATTAATAATTCAATTTATTTAAATTTAAAAAAAATAGTTAAAAATAAGGAGATGAAGTTTGATTCGAACCGATGTGCCTTCCCCTTGTAAGATCCAAATATCTCGTAAATAAAAATTTTGTTTGGTTATAACTCTGGAACCAATGAAAAACCACTTATAATATTTCTTTGAAAAGTTCTGAATGAGGGCTTATTATTGCAGTTAAGAAAAAGTTCAAAATCTAATTTTTCTTTTTTGGATTTTGTGCTATTTTGGACACTTTTGGTTCAGTCGATTGCAATCAAAAGGAGAGTTGCACAACTAGATGTTATAACAACCAGATGTCATAAGTCCAAAATTTCAACATCCTACGGCTAATTGCTATCTCGCTAATGTGAGATACGTACATACGTACAGGCGTCACACGAACTAGTCAGAATGGATTCAGGGATGGATTTCTGTTGAAATCTGAAAACCGAAATTCCTTTACCTCGTACAAGGAAGTAAAAAGCTAATTTTAAGATGTTAATTATTTTATTATTTAAGCAATTGTTTTAAAATAAAACATAGCATCTGTTTATCTCATGTAACATAATAAGATCTCATGGTATTCATAATAATAGTACTTGAAAATATCTTCCAATGGCAGAACTCAGTTATTGAACGGACACGTAGACAATTCGATTAATCTCCGTCATATGAACGTGTAAAGCAAACATGTAATGACAGTTAAGAAGAGAGTGGTGAGTAATAAGGTATATTATTTTAAAGGTTACTTTTAAAAATGTGTGCATAAAATAAATCTTAACTCTAATTTTTTGTGTAAAATTAAAAATTATAGTTTAACAAATTGAATTTAAATTTTATTTAGAATTATCTAAATTACAATTCTTTTGAATTATGAATATTGTTTAACCTAAATCGAAACAAAAAATAAAAATGTTTAATTTTTAATTTGATTTAACTAAAAACTACATTGTAACTATGAAGTGTTTGATACTCAGCTACCGACTTTGTTTCATTTTGTGAAAATTTTCGATTTTTATATATTTCGTGATTTATATATATTTTTAACTTTTTGGGATTCACTTACAGAAATTTTATTAAAATTTGTGTGTATTTTTAAATTCGTTGGCTATCTGAACTACAGTTTGAGCATTGTTAACCGATTTGAAAAAAAAAAATTATGTATTCTTACACTAAATAAGGTGTGATTTTAAAACTAAATTAATTAGGTTTTCTTCTACGTAAGTAGATAAAAATAAGACTTTAGATGATTTTAAATGTTTAATTTTTAAACAGATGTTGTTATGAATTTCTAGTGATATAAAAAATTTGACTTTCTTCTAATCATGAGGAAAAATATTTTGATACCTACAAAAGATTATAGAATTTTGCCAATTTATCTTCGTGAGAACTGACTTTTATAAAATATAATTGAAAAAATTTTCCACGTAATTCATGAATTAATATATGATAAATAAACAGAGAGGGAAAATAAAAATTTTGTTGAGTGTGTATCTGATGAAAATTCTCATAGTAACCTGATATTGTAATTTTTAGCCTTCAGTATTCTTATACTAAAAATTGCCCCACTTTTTATTATTTAACAGAACTGAAATTACTAAGTCTTCATAAGATAAATTAAATTTAAATTAGATTAAATTTTAATTAATTTAAAAAAAATTAAATCGAACTTTTATCGATTAAGTTAGATAAAGAATGATAAAGTTTAACGTTTCAATTAAAACGAAATTTTAACGAACTTACTGCTAAACAATGTTAATAAACTTTTAAGTAATATTCCCCAAATTAAAATATTTTAACTGTTATAAATATGTTCCTTTAAAATTTTATCACACAGAGAAATGATTAAAATTATTTATAAAAATTTTTGCCTATTTGTTATTCTATAAATTAAAAACTACAAGTTTTGATTTGAATGAAATTTTTATAGCTGGATTATAAAAAGGAATGAAAAATTTATTACCCTAGGGGCTTCACAGTATTTTTGAAATATACCTGTTGTCGGAGCTTTTCCTCAAACAAAATCATTTTCTTCTACTTTCTAGCTCTTTTTATGTTCTAAGAAAGGAAGAATGAGAATTAAAGGCTACTAACAAATTTAAAAACCTTTTTTAAATTTTGGGAATGGATTTCACTTTTCTTCCCATAAAGGTTTTCTTTTTTTGTTGTTGACGTTTTTGATTACATCAATAACTTTACAAAATAAAAATGAAATGCAAAAAAAAAAATTAAAAATATTCCTCACAAAAATGTTTGTGTAATTTTTACCGTATCGCCGTCTTTATTCTAGCGGAAAATACTATTTTTTGACATTTTTTTTTCTCGTATATTTCTGTTAAAAATACTATAGAAAAAGGAATTAGAGCTGATAAAATTTACAATTGTTCTAAATTTTTGTAAAGCACAACTTTTTGCAACGCCTAATGTTGTAAGAGATTTTCTGTAATGATATCTATTGTATTCTAAGAAGGTCCTAAAGAATAAAAAGTAAATAAACTTTTTATGTATAATGAATTTTTTGAAAAATTTTCTCGATCCATCCCTCACTTTAGAACATTTTTTAACTGTTTCCTTGCTCGTGTTGCATTCTATCACAATTTTGATTAAAATTATTTTTCGTGTAATTTTCAAATGTACACTTTTCAAATGCCAGTATTTTAGACAAAATTGTTTGAATCGATTCTGTCTCACTCTCATTACCAAGTTCACATTTTTACACTTGCCTGTGTCACAAATATAGTTAACATATGTATTCTGAGTAGTAAAATTCCTTTGTATTCAAAAAATCTCTTTGAAACTAAATACACTCAGAAGTTATTTTCGTAGAGAGAACAGACGAGACGTATGTGTAGAAAACGGATCAAAGGTTCTATTCAAATTATCTTTTTTTCCTCTTCGGCAATAACCATACAATAAGTGGAAAAATATATTTTACCTGGATATGTTTATTTGCTTTATTTACTCAAGTTTATTGATTTTTATAATTTATTCGCTCCTTTTACCTTTTTTTCTACAAAATTAATTAATCTGTATAGATGAAAAAACATAATTTGTTTAGATGTATTTTAAATTATCAGATAAAAGAAAATTAGGAAGTGTTCGTTCGACCTATAGGTTATTACATTTTTAAAAAATGTAATAAACTATACATAGGTCTGTTTTGATTTTATTCTACCTCTACCATTAAAAACTGTGTTAAAAAACGTTACCTCTAGTTTTAGTTATCCAAAATCGACCTAGTAAAAAAAATTATAATCTGATCAATATTAAATAAGATAAAAAGCAGTAGAAATAAAGTAGTTTCAAACAAAGCGTTCTGATAAAATTATTACACGTTAACTAATAACTCCATTATAATAAAAATGTAATAGTCGTAAAAAGTAGATTCCGAATTAACAATGAACTCTAAGGAATAGGTTTGTGGGCAAAATAAAATAAATCCTACCGTTATAACACTCCTATTAAAACGTTTTAAAATAAATTTTTTAATAATAAATATAATTTAAAATTTAAAAAATTTTATATAAAAAAATTTTTTTTTATGTAAATAAAATTTTTTATAATAAATAAACATATGAATTAACACAAAAAAAGATAAATTTTGGATGACTCAATTAATTTCTAATCAGTCAAAAGAATTCTATCAATCTCAGTAGATAATTTTATTTTTCCCCATTCAAATTAAAAATTTCTATAATTGAGACAAATTTTATTTTGTTATTTTTTTTTTTTTTATTATAAAATTATAGGTCGGTAATACTTTTAGATAAAAGCTATATAATCCAAATTACTTTTTTGAAGAAAACTAGTCAAAAACATAATTTTTTATTTATTGAAATTCTTTGGTTCATCTTTCTATCGATATTTGTAATGAAATCGATATGAATAAGTACAATGGTTATTTTTAATATGCTATTATTATTATTATTACTATTATTAGGATGTTTATTTTCATTCATTATAAAGTACAATTCATTATTAATTGTTAATAAAATTAATAAAAGATGTTAGAAGATTAGTATTTGTGTGTGTGTATATATATATAAAATAATATATACATAATATAATATAAAATAGACGAGTACTTAAAATTATGATTTTCAAAGAGAAAAATAAAAACTTCTAAAAAAACGACTAAATTAATTTATTAATTTAAAAGAAAATTAAAAAAAAAAGTTCTATTTAGTTATTCAATTATTTCCAACATTTCAAGGACAGACTTGCTGTAATTGAAACCTCAGACGATACTAGTGCCAAGCGGTATTAATCGTTCTTTACGGAATTTTTTTATAAGAAACTCCAAAATATCAAGATCGTTTATTCACTGACATTGTCCGACTTATATTGTCAATCACTTCGATGTAAATTAAATTGAAATCGATTGATATATTATATTAAAGATTTTAATGAAAAAAAAAAGGAACTGTTATTTGTTATTGCAAAACTAATATTAATAAAATTATAAAAACAATCTATTGAAAAAATAAAAATAAATAAATAAATAAAATTGTATTAACGTCAAGAAAACATTAAATAAAAAAGTGGAATATTTTTATTAAAGCAGAAGATAATGTTATCGAAGTTAATAAAAAATACCACATTAACTTAGTGTTTAGTAAAAAAATAAATTAAGTAAACCCAATTGATTAAAAAATAATATTACCGGTAAGTAGGCTGGGTAAATGATTAATAGTTATTTTTCAAATTAACAATTAAAAATAATAAAGAAAACTAAAAATTTAATCCATCTGTGTAAAAAAAATTCCATCAGAAAGAAAAAAAAATCATAAGAAAGTTATTTTGTGATATTCAATAGAGAATGTTTACATAACAAAATTGGTGATGGAAAAAACAGATAAAAGACCGCTTAAATAAAAATGTAGGATCTATTTTTAAATTATCGTTATTATTTTTAGAGAACTAAAATGAATTTTATTCGTTGTAAATGTTTTAAAGTAATGACGTATTTAATGTTTTAGTTTGTTAGTAAGGAGTAAAATAGTTCGCAAGCGTAAGTTATGTATGGGAGGGTGTTTGTTTTGTGCTTACCGCAGTTGGCAGAGTACTGTGTGAGATGTCTGAGTGCAGTGTCCCTGGTTCAGTAAAAAGCGCATTTGGATTTGGTCAAAATGAGAAGACGTAGGACGGGAATTCTAGGCTTGGTGCGTGTGGGCAGCCACTCCCTACAGGGCGTCCCTCAAGCTTGTCTCACTCGGCCGGCCGATCGCTCTCACTCTATCGTTTATATTTCTATATAACATAACAAACCGACTTCTTTCTCAATGGAGAAGCCAAACTTAGAATATAATGGTAATAATAGCTTGTGCCGGTATCGAATTACATCTTTTAACATACCTAATAACTTCCACGTTCGGATATTTGGGTTATACATAATTAAGAGCATTATAAGGAAGCTGTCATTAAAATCTTCTCTTATCGAATTTATATTAAAAAAAGAACGCGTGCATGCAATATACAAAAATATCAAAACGAACATTATCGGCCGATATTATTAATTTTTAATAGCCGGTCGTTTCAACATAACATTCTGTTCATTAAATGTACCGTTTTAAAATATTAGGAGACAAAAATAAATCTAACTATGATTGTAAATAAATAATGTAATTAATCGAATGAAATGAAGAGGAGAGAGAAAAAGAAGCAGTTAAAGAGATTTTCAAAAGGAGATGGAGGCAGGATGTGATTTAAATAAAAAATAAAATATCACTTTTATTCTTCTAATGGAACTAAATTTTATTTGGAGATAAAATCTTTTTGATGAAAATGTTCATCCAGTTATAAATTATTTTATAACTGTGTTATAAAGGTTTGTTTTTGATGAATTTTCCTTCTATTAATTGCGAGCTAGTGAATAAAATTTGGGCTACTGAAATGGCTTTGATTATTAAGTGTGATCTATAGTGTAATGAGTCGCTACTCTTGTTCTAAAGTGATCTCGTATAATTTTGTTTAGAAAAAGGGAACTCTGCTAAGTTTTACTTAACCTTTTTTTTCTTTATAAATATCTACGCAATATATATGTGGGTTAATTTATTCATATTTATTCGAAATTTAATGTTAGTAAATATAAATAAATTAACTAAAAAACAAAAAATGGATTATTAAATAATTGTTTATTACGCAGTTCATTTAGTAGTATTAATAGAAAGAACATTAATTTTCTTTATTTATTTCTATAAATTTATTTTATCTTATAATTTTTAGTAAATTCCTAATATTACGAATCGTCTAATTAGAAATAAAATGAAACGGAAAGGAAATAGTAAATAGAAAAATAAATTGATTAAAATGAAGTAGGAAAAATACATTTGATTTATGATTTTGTTTTTACATTGCTTCAGAACCAAATTGTTTCGGTTAGAAAATCAATTAAAATTAAAAACGTGTTTTTTTTTTAATAGTCCGATTGTTTTATTTGAACTTAACTAAAAGATTTTATCCCATATTACATTTTTTTTTAATAGCAGTTTAGTGATTTATTTGCATTTCATTTGGAAAATTTAAAAATAGATATTTATATTAAAGCCAAAAAAAAAAAACTTCTGCAGAAAAAAATTATTTTTAGCCGTTATATTTATAAAATTATGAAAATATAGCTTAAATAAACACATTGATAAAGCAAGTAATACTTACCACTAAGTACTACCACTTACCAAGTGCAAATACTTAGCACTTGAGTACTAAGTACTGGTGGTAAGTATAATTCACACTTGTTATCTCTGATAATATTTCTAGATATATTGACTCAAAATCTATGAAATCTAATTTCAAATATTTATTCGGCAATTCGGCAGAGGAATACACTATTTGTACGCAATATAAATACAAACACAATCATTTTATACAGTAGATAGCGGGGTGAAAATAATTATTACAGAAACTGTAGAATTATTATTTAGTCTATTGTTTTATGTTATTAAATCTAAAACGTATGAATGGAAACCTACTACTTTAGAATCAAATAAGATTTTGTATTTATTCTGTTTGGTAAATAAACAAGTAGTCATTTTGATTCTAAAATGCACTATACAATGAAGCTTAATGTAAGCCTATACAAACTATTAGGCTTAAAATGAATTAGGAACTGTTAAGTGCCGAAATAAGAGATAATAAATTTAAGAAAATGTATAATCTTTTAAAAAAACTTTTATAGAAGGCATAAATCACAAGATTTCTATAAGTGATTAAATTATGTAATTATTTCGGTTTTCTATCACGTCAGATTTTATTACTCGTACTACATAATAGCAAAAGTTTACAATTATTAGTTATTTTATAAACCTTTTTAGTTTCAGATAATACTTATACAAGAGTATGAATTCTGTATTTCAATAGATTCTAATTACGCACTGATTTTCGCATTGAATTTTAATTACTCACTCATATTCTCATTAAAAGAGTAGAATGAATGCTTATTTATTTGTTATACTATTGTTAAAAGAATGTGAAACTTTTTTGTTTAAAGGATTACTATTCTCTCAAAGGTTAGTGTACGTTGATAAATAAAATATTTTTTTATCTTTAATAATGACTTTTATTAAATGAATTTTATTTTATAAATAAAATGTATATGAAAAAATTAATATTTTGACGTACATTATTAAGTTTATTATAGTTAGACGTATATACGAGTAGTTTATTATAGTGTGTAGATTAAAACAACTTTATTTGCTTCTTATTTTTCAGTTCTTTCTTATTTTCATTGCAATTTACACTATTATTATTATTTTTTTTTTTTTTAGAAATTGTAAACGATAGGGATTCCAAAAATAGACTTTGGTATGAATTACAATTAACTTATTGCTCACTATAATATATACAAATTCGATGAGTCTTTCCTCTGATCCAGAATTAAATTTTTTAGTCTTAAGATTTTAAGAATAATAATGGGAAATAAACTAGCCTACTTTTTTCTGGAGCAGTTTCTCCAGAAAAAAGTGAGGTGGCACTGAGAGGATGGTCAGGAAGCTCTGTGCTAATCGCAGGCTACGACCCTTGTTAGCATATAGAAATGCTAAGAAGAAGAGAATCATGAAGTATTGTTTTCCTGTAGTAAGACTGTGACTAAACAGTTTATACAATACAGTACAATACAATACAATACAATAGTACAATACAGTACTATACAGTTTATTGGATGTACAAACCCCACAGCTTCTGGGACAGAGATTAATTTCTGGAAGATAAGTTTTCTTTAGTGAAGCCTATGTATGTTCTCGGGTAGATTTAGTATCTAAGAAATGCAATTTTTGCTGGAGTATTCGATGTTTTGCAGTCAGTACAAAACACATTGATCACTAAAATACTGATGTCATCCTTGATAAGAAATCTCTTCTTCTTTTTCTCGGTTTGTTCTTGGTTCTTCTACGGGTTGATCGCCTTTTTGTCAGTATCCATCCTTTTCCTTATCTCTAATGCATTTTTCCCTTAGTTGACCTATTATCAGTTTGTTTGGCTGTACGTCTCCTCGATTCTCGTGAAGGATTTGGGGAGATATAGAGTTACAGGTCTATTATTTTATCTGAAGGAGATAGTTTTGTCTATGGATCTGTCCGGTCACTCCAGTTTCCTGTTCAACACTTATCCTGCAAATGTACTCCCAATTATGGATGAACTGCTTATCGATCAACCTTCTAATCATTCTTAATACATTAAATGGATATTTTTGCCAAGCTTTTTACTTTAATAAGATGAAAAATTGATTTAATTGAATTTGATATAATTTATGACAATGTAAGTTCACATTTATAGTACGAGCATTTTTACAAATACATAATAATACAAATAACATTACAGGACATCGATTTACCATTATTTAGCAAAATTAAGCTTAAATGAATGATTGTCTATTGTTTAAAAAAATATTTAAAAAATTTATCTACAAAAAATTAAAAGTGGATAGTCATTTTTTTGTTGTTACTACAAATTTTGAATTACGTTTTAGAAAAAACCAATTGTTATTGCGGGAAATGAGCTCAGACCAATCTTTCCCTCAAACAATTAAATTTTTTATAATTTTTCTAAGCATATTTTTTATTAAAATGAACGCGAAAGAAGCTGATAAGAAATTATAAATTATAATTATAATGATTGTTGTGGGATTTAAGGATTGCATTCCTGTTTTCTAATCTTCTGCCTAGCCCCTTTATTTCTTTTCCTCTCCAAGAATGACGTATAAAAATGACAAGGAATTATTAGAAAAATCATGTTGAGGTCCATTTTCTCGTTCGAAATCAATTGCTGAACAAAATAACAAACGACCGTAAAATTTTCAGATGTTTGTGTTGTTACTTTGGGTAATAACATTTATAGAAGGGATTTATGATTAATACATGCGCAACACCTAATCCAAACTCTACAGAACAGTTAGTAGACCTGTAGAGGACATAGTTAAAAGTTGTTTAACTTCGTCTATTTAGGGGAAAAAATATATTAAAGTTGAAATAATTGTCCATTTTATTTCATATACTTTATTTCTCTGGATGCTACTTTTAGAGATGTTTCAAATGTAATGGAACTGCTGAGTTTCCAGTAAGCGAAACTTACCTCTTCCTGAAGCTCTGTCATTTAGATTTATAGACGCTCGGTCATAATACTAATCATAATTTTATTTATTTATTTTTAATTTAAAAAAATAGTAGATTGGGATATCAGCAGAGTAACATAACGAACAAGTACTAAGCTAATATAAAAAAAAAAATTATTTTTATAAAAACGCTTCGATATTAGCTTAAGTTTTTCAGAAATGAAATTTTTTAAATTAAGTTTGATTCTGCTTTAGAAAACAATATAATGGACTAAGGTCAACATATTTGATGTTGTTGTCCTTATTATGGCAACATTTCTTAATAAATTCCAATTTAATAACATATTAACTTAATGATTGTTGAATAGAATGTATTAATTTGTCCTATATTTTAAGGCTTCATACACGTAAGTGCGTGTATATTAGGTCGGGCACGTTTATTAAAAATGACACATTAATGCTGGATTAAAAGGTATTTTTAATTTTTTATTTATACTTGGCAGTTATTCAATAAATACCTATCATTAAAATGGCGTAAAAGCATTTCATTAAATTTGTGGTAGAAACCAGTTATTTTTTTCCTGTGAACCTGTTTTATTGTATTTTCAAGTATGTATTTAAAATGCTTGCCTTACCCGGTTTAATTCTTATTATTTATTTTATAGCATTATAATGGTAATCCTCTTATTAATTTACGACTGAATTTCTTTGTTTATAATCAGTTAAGACCTGATTAATTAATTTTCATTTAGGTAAAGTCACTTGATTTATTTTTAGTATTTTTTATCTTTTTGCTTTGTAAATAAGTTATTTAAAATTAAAAAAAAAGTTAAAATAACAGTACTAAAAAAAAGCAGTAAGCTTAAAAATAATGCATTTTCAATTCTTTAAATTTTGGATTTTTGAAATTTTTGCCAATTTGAAGTAACGATCAGCAATTTACTACTAACTCATGATTTGACATTAACTTTTAAGTTGGAATAATAAGACTGAAAAGCATTATTTTTTCCTTTTTAGGCACATGTAAAACATGGTTTTTTTTAATACTTAAGGTATTTAATTCTGTTTAAGACTTAAGATAGACGTACATGAAACGCTGCTAATATGAAAAAAGCAGTTTACGAGAAATGTTAAGGCGGAAACCGGCATCTTGATAAAAACAAAAAAGGAATGCAGAATACCAATATAAAGAAACTACTGTCGAGCGTGAATGTACAATCGGAAATGAGATAATATGAATATTTTTATCTAACCTTTTTGTTAATTTTTTTTACATTTTTGCCTGAAAATACAATAAATATCAAAATAAAATTAAGCTATATATCATTTCAATCCTGTATTCAACAATGTCATAAAGAAACAAAAATATTTCTAGATTATCTTTATAGATGATGCAATTTTTTTGTTAAAAAAATCACCCGCTTAAATTGTATGGGAAAATTATTATGAGACTACCAGAAGAACTTTCTCCGCAAAATTAAAAAAAAAAAAAATCACCAATAAATTTGGTGAAGAATAAAATCTTCGCACTACGGTTTAAAAATGTTGATATTAATAAAATAGATGGTTTTAATTATTTTTAACTAGACTGATTAAACCAATCCATTAACGTTGATGTAATTAATTCCAAACAAAACCTACAAATGCATAAGAAAATTCGTAATGTGCTATTCTAATGTGTATTCCAATCTAAAAACTTTTTTTCAGCGATTCATACTTGACATAGGCTGATTTACAGATTTTTTTTCACTATTAATCGATGTCAATTATAATTAATGTAATTTATGTTATTTCAAAAATAATTTTATAAGATATAAAATCTAATAATTTTGAAGATGAAAAAATAATTATTTATTCTGAGATGAAACTGTTGACCCTCAGTTGCGTGGCAGGACAAGTTTATATTCTGCCTCAAAACAATATGTAATCCCAACAACATTAAAGGCACCGGCCTCCGTGGCGGAGTGGTAGCGTCTCGGCCTTTCATCCGGAGATCCCGGGTTCGAATCCCGGTCAGGCATGG
>JAAAKQ030459199.1:0-24267 GCA_010016005.3 Zanna intricata | reverse complement strand
TTTCATTTTAAATATTTACTTATCGGAAATATTAAATAAAAATAAAATTATACATTATTTATCTAAAATTTGGTACAGTAAATCTTTTCAGTCCTGTTACTTAATTCAAAATTCATCTTAAAAAAGTTACTCATATTAGTCGTGTAGTTTTTTACATTATTTTATTTTTACAGAAAGATTCCTGTTACAGTTTATTCAAAAAAGTTTAAAATTTTCAAATTTAATACGTGTGTACAGGACAACGTGTGTCGGGTCCGCTAGTTAGTACGTAAACTTTTAAAATTATAGCAAATTAATGTTTATATATTTTCACAGTAAACAAAAAATTATTTTAAAATCCAATTTCTATAATTACCAAATTTAGTAATGTGATTATTTTGTTTTGCAGTTTCTCTCTACTACTCTATTACAATCCATAACTGTACAAATTTACCAATTTATCTGCAATATTCTTTTAATTTTATGACATCCAGTTGGTGTGCTTGGAATTTTTCAGAAACATAGGATGATAAAAAAAAATTTTATTTAGATTATTTTCAGCATTAAAAACAAATTGGATTCATGTATCACATGTTAAGAAATAAAAATTATATTTATCAGCGTAACCTTTCCCTAAAAGCATGCCTGAAACTAATTATTGACTAAAACCTAAAAAAGTAAATGATAATAGTGCATTTAGGAAAAACTAAACTACTCTCACAGTCCATCTATGCAGAAGATCCATGCTTGTAGTGCCATCCACCTCAAATGTAGATGATTTGTTATGTCCTTGAAAAAGGGGGAGGTAGATTTTAAAATTGTAGAAAACAAAATAAAGAGATGAATCTTGTATTCTGATAAGTATACAATAATACTTTGCATAGATCATATTAAAAAATGATAATTATTCCATGGGAACAAAATGGGAATTACCCATTTTTTCTGGATAGATCAAGAGAAACAATGGTAAAAATTTGATCAGAACAGTATTACATAATTTACAGTTAATAATAAAAAAGTAAAAGTAAATAATAAAAGAGTAAAAAGTAAAAGTAAAATAAAAATGGTAAAAGTATGTAACAAAATGAAAGTATTAATAACAGTAAAAAATTTCCCATCCAGATTTTTATAGCGAGTTTAGAAGAACTTTTTAGGATCTAATGACCAAAAGTGCTAAATGTTTCATTTGACTGTTGTCATAATATTTTATAACTTATCTTTTGCCTCAAGGTGATTAATTCCATTAGACTTAAAGAAAAAATCACAGTAGAAGTTCGATAGATGTAGAATATCTTTATCTCTAAGATGTTTGGCCTTAGTAAACAATTTTTACTTCCTTGTGTGAAGTAAAGGAAGTATTGTGATCACAAAAATTTAAGTTTTCAGATTTCAATGGAAATATCCATTTTCACTAGTTTTGGCACAATGTCTGTATGTACATATGTATCTCGCTTAATTCAAAAATGATTAACTGTAGAATGTTGAAATTTTGGATTTAGGACTGTTGTAACATCTAGTTGTGCACCTTCCCTTTTGATTGCAATTGACTATACCAAAAGTATTCAAAAAAACCAAAAATCTAAAAAATTTGGATTTTGAATTTTTTTAACTGTAGTAATAAGCCCTAATTGAGAACTTTGCAGCAATTTATTATAAGTGGTATTTATTTTCATTAGTTTTGGAGTTTTAGCTAAAAAAAAATTTTAACTAATGAAATAATTGTACCCATATGAGGGGAAGGCACATTGGTTCAAATCAGATTTCATCTCCTTGTTTTTTTAATTTAAATATTGATTTATTAATGGTTATTAACTTCTGATTGTAAAAAATTGTATGATAAATAATAATTCAATAATAATAATAATAAAAAAAAGAAAAATATGAAAAATTATCAGAAGTTATTAATGAAATAAAATTTTATGTACTTTACACTTTAAAAAGATATATATTTATATATATATGTAATTTAATAAATGTACAAGAAAGTCATTTGGTGTCCACATCAGATTTTTTCTTTAACGTTTTTTCTTTAACCAACTAGAAGATGTTATCAAAAATAATGCAATAAGTTTTAAATAAATTGAAAATGTTGAAATAATCCAAGAAAACATTACTACTACCTCCATATTATTATTTCTAAAAACTGGAGTTTTATTAATTTTTCTGTGTTTCATGAAATCTGTGTGACATGAAATTTGTTTTTTTTTCTTCATTTTTTAAATGGGAATAAGACTTCATCCTTAATAAAATTTGTAGAAGATACATTTTTAAAAAGTGGTTTTTGTATAAATAGTTCAAAATATATTTTTTTAATTTCAGATGTTTAGTTTTCACCTTAGGATAATGTTCAATTTTCACTTTAGGATAAAGTACTAACCATCACATTTAATTTGGGCAAAATTTAATATTTTCATTCATTTTACTATTTTAATTCATAATCAATATAGATTTTGTATTATTTTCCTTCAAATAAAAGATAATAAACAAATAACATAAAAAAATAATCATCTTTAACCAAGTTGAGAAATTAACTTTTAAAAATTTTGAAAATTAGTAAAGATTACGATCACTATTAGTTTTTTGCTAATAATATAAATGTTATTACAATATAGGTTTATAATGTTGTAAGGAACTCTATTAGAAAAGAAACTGAACTAGATGATTTTAAAAAAAATTATGTAATCGTATGATTGCAAATTCCTATTTATCAGTGATTGGAATTGAATGATAAAGTTTACAATCATTAAGAATTAAGTATTAAAATAATAGTGTTTCAATCCTCTTTTGAAAAATTTGTTATGACAGTCTATTAGTCTATTATAGTGGTGTCACTTTATTTGCCAGCAAATACAAAATTCTCAAATGAGCGCAATAATGTAACTCAATGACTAAATTATCTGTTTGTTGTGTCTGCAACTACGACTCTTGATTTTTTTTTCTAGTAACATTGGTTCCACTGAATTATATAAATATCATTTTAGATATTCTGTCACAAAGATTAAATTCATTAACACGTGCGATCATTATTAATGTATAAAGTATTACAGTATTAACTTTTGATTAGGATTGAATGAGAAGTTATTGTTCTTAATTTATGTAATCTTATTTACTTAACATATTAAGGTAGTTTCTATTATAAAAGATTTTGCTACATAAAAAAAAGTTTATTCAAAAAACACTCAAAAAATATTATAAAGTTATATAAACTTAAAAGATAATTTATAAAATAAAAGTATTCATACTTGTGAGATAAATTAAATTATTATGTTTAATTTATATATAAGAAATTATAACTTTAAAGATTATAATTTTTTTTCAATTGTTACATAAATTAATAATTTTTTGTTTATTACAAAAATAAATTCAGTACCTTCTTATCTACATTAATTTCAAAATATTAAATTGAACACTTAAAATATTCCTTAAGGTTTTTTTTTTTTTTTTATAAAAGACATGAGTTGCTTATGATTCCCTATATTTTAGCTTAGTTTTTAAGTTGATTTTGTATCCTCCAACACTATTATTTTTAATACAGACTAGGTTTAAGTTAGCTTCTAATTTATAGTATAAAATTATGAGGTAGCTGACTATTTTCTTCACCCCTGAGAAGTATAATTGTCTCGATGATGAATACAAAAGGTTGGATAAAAACATTAATCTCCAGTGTAGTATATGATAGCTATTAATTAATTTAGAGCACGATCCAAAAAATAGTAATTTAATAATTTTATTAACAATAGTTTATATTTTGAAATATACCCTATATATAATAATGTAAGAAAACTAGCTATAAAGACATTTAAAATATGGTACAGAAAATAATTTATTACTACCATAATAAATTTGATTTTTTCTTTTAAATTTATTTATTTTGTTTGTTTGTTTTCACTGTAACTTAACCTATGAGTTTTATTAATCCAATATAAGGAAATAATGAATTAAAACTTTGAATATTGAATGTTCAATTTAATATTAAAAATAATAATAATAATAAAAAACTACACAATACAATAAATAAAATAATTTATCAATAAAATAATTCACATTACAAAAATAAGTATTTTTTTCTTTACTTAGGTATTACTAACACATGTCAACTTAAAATATAAACTTCAGCAAAATTTCTAATAAATTTTATACTGTGTAGAAACTTATCTCCTAAATATTTATTGAAAATAACACAATTTATAATGAAATATTTACAAAAATAATAATTACATTATAAAATGTTAAATTCAGTTAAATTATTTTTTTTTTATCATTTTATTTTTGATAAATATAATTTTATAAGTTACAAAAAGAGAATTATATAATTACATTCATTAGGGCATGATTACACTACATGATTATGTAATTTTTCATTTTGAAATGTAGATGAAGTCAATTCAAACTAAGAAAATATTATGTAAATGCAAAGTATTTTCAATGTATACTCTTATAATAGATACATTTAGATGATTAAAAATGGTAAATAATAAATTAAAATTAAATCAAAATTGATAAAATTCAGAAGATTTAATGAAAATGCCTATTTTATAATTCTTATAAACCAGGTACATTTTTTTTTTACATTCTTAGCAATTAATTTAGGTAATAAATAAAATGAGATCGTATTTTAATGAACCCTGTTCAATTTAATATTTGCAAATTTATTTTTACTGTACAGTTATGTAAATATTTGAATTATCAAATACCATTAGCAATGGTGAAATGATGAGACTGCTTAAGAGTTTCTCTTGTTGGGTACAGTTAGTTAATGATATACATACTGGACAGTAAAATATTCAATCTTTCCATTATCTGGAAGGTTCTGGGTATGAATTTTGATCAGCTATAACATTTTTTTACACACTAGTCAGTTTCATATATCATACTACTTAATATGTGATAAGTTAGTAATAAAAATAAATGTTAAATTTATTAATATAACATTATTTATTATTATTTTTTATCTATATAACAAAAAAAAAATATTGGCTATTTTTTATATAAATGACAAAAATTACATCAATGATATTATTTATTTAATTTAAAATATGTCTTTTTACATGCAACAGAACTACAGCCATACCAAATAACATATAAATGTAGTTTTATAAAATATATGTTTTAGTTAAAAATTTTTTTAATAAAACTATACACTAAGAGATTAATTAGTTTATTATTAAATTAGAATAAATAATTTGCTTCATTTTAATGAAAGTATTTACTCTAAAATAAGATTTCAAATTTTTCTTAAATTTTAATATTTGTGTTGGAAAATAAATTTTTTAGTTATCTCTGAATGTATTATTTGATTAAAAATATTAATAATTAAAACAACTATTTCATAAAACAGTACACATAAGTGTTATCTGATTTTGGCTAAAGGTTTTGATGCATATGAAAACACTCTTTTTAATCATAAATAACATTACTGTTTTAAGTTTTTTTTTTTTTTTTTTTTTTTTTATAAAAAATAACCACCAATTTTTTATCTTATAGAATTATTATTTTTCTTAAATACATATAATCAACCTATATGTGGTAATTATGTGATTTCATAATGTCTTAATCATTATTTAAGTAAAATTTACCTTATATAAAATCACAATTTGCGCTGATATCTATTGGAATTTTCTTGGTTTTTTTTTTAGGTTTTAACCTCTCTTTTATAGAAAACTGCATATAACAAAGACAATCCTTACTCTGTAATACCTAGTATTGTGTAGGATTTTGTGTTTTATGCATGTTTTGCTGTACTAACTATTGAAGGGTGCCTTTTATATTAGTTTTACAAATACAAGTATCCATCTAAAAGTGTTTTCCCTTATTCATTATTATTTTTATTTTCTTTTGATTTTGTCTTTTCCCTTTCACATCTTTTTATAAATAGATTTAAGTTTTAAAAAGATTTGAATAAAAAATTTAATTTACTTCTGTTAATAGATCAATTAATGGATACTATATTTAAACTGTGCAAATGAAATGTATAAAATATAAAACTCATTTGATTAAATGGACAGTAATATTGAATATAAGAAAGTTATAAATTAATATTAGTTTAAATAATTTCTAATGTTTTATTTACATTCTATTGCCATTCCCGGCCATGTACGTTTAATATTAACCCTGTTAATAAATTATTTTCAAGTATAAAATGTTACTAATTTAACTAATTTTTTTGTAGGAATGCTTTCTTTCTTCATCCATATAATTTATATATGAATATAATTACTATTTACAATGTGTTTTGTATTTGTAATTATAATAGTCAGTAACTGTGTTCAATTGGTGGTTCTTGTTTGAAACCCATGCAGTAGTCATCATTTTCTCTAATAATAACAGTAGAATTATCCAATGTTCCATTTTGCTGTGATGGGCTGGCCAAAGATTGATGTGGACTGTGTACTGGACTAAGAGCTCCATGACTTTCTGGAGAACCCCCTGAACTTTGATAACTTGCTATACTTCCAGCTCCTGTATTAGTTTGTTGACCATTTGCTTCAGCAGTTGCTCCTAAAAATAGAAAAATCTTATATATATATTGTTTACATGTTTTGTTAAAAGAGTCATCTTTTTTAGCCTTTTAATGTCATTTTTCCTACTTCTTATTAATTATAAAAGGAAAATCAAGTCAGCATTATACACTTCTGTAAGAAATGGCTAATCTAATGAAACCTGTACTTTTGTTTTATATTTTTCATTTGAAATTTTTGATACAGTTCAATACAGGATATTAATGAATTGTGAGTATTACTACTTCCTGTTAAAAACCTGAGAGAAAATATAATTTTGATTACTAACTTTGATCTAATATAAGTATTTCTTTAGTTTTTGAATAATTTTTGATAAATTTTTTTTTTTTTAATTTTTTGGGGCAGTCAAAGTGAGTTGGTTTGTTGTAGTTGCCATGTAAATTTAGCTATTTCATTAGTCTAACATTTTTTTTTGTTTAAAGAAAAAAATTAATATTTTAAATAAATGATTAACAAATGTTAAAAATTTATTTTATTTTATTTTATATTTTTGAGCAATTCTACTAAAATAACAAAATTGATCTGACATTTTAGGTAAAAATAATATGTTTCTCACAAATTATTCCCATTACAGAAAATTGATATTATCCATGCCACTAAGTGGATAATATACCTTTTATAATATTTTATTCCAGTTAGTAAAATCTTATTGTGCATTGTTTACTATATTAACTGTTTTCACTGTTTATCTGAAAATTTGAAGTAAGTTTCTTAAAAATCTTTATTATTAAATTTGGTTTGATTTATTTGTCAAACAGCTAAGCTATTCAACCAGTAGCATAAAAATATATTTTGACTTAAATTTTAAAAATATTAAAATTTAAAAAACTTTCTGTAAACTGCTAATGTTGTATCTCAGTCAGTGGTGTAATTCTGATATTGTATGTAGAAAAACAAAAAGTATAAAAGTTGAATCAAGAATGTTCCTTCTTAAAGAAGTTGTCTGAAAATTAATTTTTATATAGAAAATAAGTAATTAGCAAAGTTATAACAAAATGAGTTGATATTATAAATTATTTATAAATTGAGTTGTAATAAATCTTGCAAGAAATTAGCGTCTGTTGATTTATTGAAATATTCATCTAAACATCAGCATACCTCTCAAACAAGACTTAAACATGAAAATAAAAAATAAGTTTTTTCTGACAACTATCATTATTTTTTTTTCTGGCAGAGTTATATTTTATTTATTATTTTAAAAAACTCATATGTGAGGTAATGATTACAAAAAAGGAATAGGTTAATTAATTAATACAAGTATTAATATTTATATAACTTACATATATACAACAAAATAATACAGTTTTAAATTACAGTAATGATGATTAACTAAATCTTAAATGTGTTAATGTATGGTGGAGTTTTGAAAATACATATGTTTTATCTGACACTAAATGCAGAAACTTTAGCAGAGATGTTATAGTTATTAATTGAATTAAAACTGATTAGTGCTACACTGACTGAGATATTTAATTTTAAATATTTCCTTTTAAATAGTTAAAAATATTTAATACTCAAATAATTGTAAAAAACTTACCTCCAAGAAGCATTTCCTGCAGAAGGCTATCAATACGTGCAACACCAAATAGTTTAGCAAACTGTATTTGTTCAATCATTTGCCAGGTTATTGACTGTAGGGCTGGCAGAGTTAAAAGTAGTTCACCAAATCTTCCTCTGGAGTCATACTGTCGGTCACTGATGTAATCTTCAAGATTAATTTGTATTTGATACCTTAATGACTTAATTCGATTTGAGTCACTCAATCCTTTTGCATCTGTAAAAAAAATTAATTTATGTTCAATTTTAAAGATTAGTATTTCTAATCTTCAATAGTATTGCTATACTAATTTCTATACGTATAAAACATTGTCACCATTATTTCTTTATCAATAAGAATAATAATGTTATCTTAAGGTCTCTCATACAAATTACGTAAAAGTTTAACCCTTTCTTAATGTTATTGTCTACATTATGGTAATATCTCTACAAAGAGTTTTTTAATATTAAGATTTATTCTAGAATAATATAAGTTTATTGTTAAACTTATATTATTATTATTATTAATAGAATGAATCTTTACAAGAAATCCCTCTCACGCCAAACAAAAATTTATCATTACAATATCCACAGTATTATACCCACATTAAACCCACAGTATCATATGCCAGTGAAACACTAACCTTAAATAGGAGTACTGAAATAGAAGAAATAAAGAAACAGGAAAGGAAAGTCATAAGGAAAATATTAGGACCGAGACAAAGTGAAGAAGGATACAGATTACAATCAAACAAAATAGTTGAAACATATTCAAACATCAAAACTGACATAAGGAAAAGATGAATTAAATTCCTCGGACTCCTTTGCAGATTAGCAGAAAACCGACTGACCAAAAGAATAATTGCATAATTAACATCATTAAAAGTTGCAATCCCCTGGCTCACAGAAACACGAAAATATTTACGACATGCCGGAATTACACTTAAGATATCACAGACAGAAACACATACAGAAATAAAATAAAATAGATAAATGGGAAGTTAAACCAGAAACACCGAAGCCAAAACAACACCGTCTGAAATGGTCTGAAGGATGGAAAAAAGTCTTTTCCGAGAGAATGAAAGAATTTTAGAGAGAAAAGAAGAACACCAGGCGAAAGAAATATGAATCATAAATGCTCTTAATGTCTTCCATTGGGAAGTTTTCAAATTATAATAATAATAAGTTTATTGTAAATTAACTTATACTTTGTTATGTTTTAATACAGTAAATGAAATTTTATAACATTATTTTCCTTTGATCTCATTTATATTAATCTTACAGTGAATACTGTAAGATTATAGTAAAAATCTCTGTAACGTTCAGCCAATATAACAATTGCTGACCACTTCTTCCACTACAGAAGCTTTCACTACACTATTAAAACCACTTAAAAACACTAACATTCTGACCTTACTATCCAAAGCAGAGGAAGTTTCAGTACTATATACTTCAGGAATAACATGTAAATTACTCTAATCAATTGTAGTTATACTTACTTGGGTCAAAAAAGACTATAGCTTTAAGGCAAGCAAATTCAGTATCATCAATTTGAACTTCAGTTAGGGGTCGGACAAGTTCTTCCATAACACGTGTTCCAACACGGCTTATGTCAAGGTCTGGAGCTATACCAGCTTCTGTAAAAAAGATTTTAATTATTGAATTTATTACTACATGATGCTCGTATGTTTAAATATTCATCTAAATTAAATATTTTGTAAATAAGTAAGTAAATAAGAAATCTGAAGTTAATAAAAGTTAAAACAAAAACTAAATTGAGATATTTTCACCATAAATTTAACAGGATTTTAATGAATAACATGTCTTAAATAAATGAAGTATTTTCTTTACCTGCGCAATATTTAGTTATGACACAGTTATTTCCAAGCAATAAAACATCTTTCAAATGTAAAGATCTTCGTGCTAATCCAAGAAGTAAATGTTCACCAGCATGAGCTCGAAGCAGAGCAACCTGTAAATAAAACAAGTTGTATTAAAAAAATTAAAATAATAATATAATACTGATTTTATAATATAATAAACTAAGTGATGACTAAATAAAATTATCTAAAAAACTGAGATTAAAAATATAGGTGTGAAAGTTTAATCCTTTCTGACATTTTTATTTTTTACTCATTTTTTTCTACAATAACATAATTACTGCTAACAAGTTGAATGATATAAAAAACATGTTAATATCTTCTTACCAGTAATTATGTTATTGTAGGACAAAATTGAATAAAAAGATTAATTTGGTTAATTTTTGTTTAAGATTAGTATTAGAATTACAATCCATAAAAATTAAGAGTATTCAATTCTGAAAAGCATTTATGATGATATGTATTTACTAAATAAAAACATTAGCAAGGAGCCAATAATCAAAGATTGATTCTGTTCCATCAAAGGAAAAGAATGAGATAGTTCTCGTACTTAAAAATATATCAAAATACATTGATGCAAAATATCTACAATTGATTTTCTACTACACATTAACATTTTTATCATTGTAATTTTATGTTTATTCAATTCTCATTAATATAAAAACATGTATAGTTTATAAAAATGTAAATTTTTATATATTTACTGATATGCAAATAAATATTGAGACAAAAGATAAAGGTGGTATTATGCAAAAATCTAAAATTATAAAATTTCTTAAATTAAATGGTAAATTTGTTGGTAACTTTATGTGTCCTAAAAGTTTTTGGTTAAGAATATGTTCTCCAGGATGCATTAGGATTGTTAAGAATTACATTCCCTTGAAAATTCAAATTTTGTCATATTTCAGATTATAGAAAAATTAAAGTTTTTTATGTATTCAAAAAAAATATAAGTTGACATAACGTTAATATTGATATTTAGATAAGAAATTCAATTTTTATTGAAATAATTTTAAAACATCAATTTTAAAGCTTAAATAAGACAATTAAAAACAATATTTTTATTTGGTTACCTATGAAAGTATTATAACTTGTCTAAAATCAGAAAAAAATAAATGTTGTTGAAACTTTTGACAAGTGTGTTTTCCATCTGTAATTTTTCTTTCTTTCTACCATCTGTTTTTACTTGCACATTAATATCAATAGTTTGTAAACATAGTAAATCCCTCATTTTAATTTTAATGAATAAATACAAATTATTTTGCACACTTTGAATCATTTCAAGAACAGTTAAATCATCATATTCTTGAAATTTCAGTGGGAGGGGAGAACAATTATTTGAGTATATTAATCGCAAAAAGAGAAATATTTTTACATCTACAAATATATTATTAAAAACTGATAAATTTGAATGAATTTCTTTAAGATTGATCCAGGAATTTTGTGAAAATCTAATAAAAAATAAATTGAGAGTGAAAGTATCAAAAAAAGAGAAATAAATTGAGAGAGAAAGTATCAAAAGTACAGTTAATCCTCAAATTCTTAATATACAGAAACTTTGTAAAAGAAAGTTGTTTTTTTATAGAAATTGCCACACAGTGCATGCCCAAACATTGTGGTGTTCGACTGCTAATATTTTAATTATAATAATAACTGAGTAAATTGCAAAGGAAGGGTTATGCTACACAGTTGCTTAGATCAATTGTTAAAGAAGAAAGCACTCTGAAGCCATTTGCAAAAAAAATTTACTTAAATCTAAAACTAGATGCTTTTAATTAGTCAACAATGATTTATAGTGAGGAAAAATTATAAAAAAATAGGTAAACAAAAAAAGGAATAGATGCAAAGATTCATCTAAAAGTATAAATATATTTATCTAAAATATTAACTAACAAATAAACAATATTTATTAAAATTAAAAACAAAAATTTCTTACAAGTGTAAATAATAAATGAACAAAAAATACGAAATATATTCATGTTAGGCAATTGCACTCAAAACCTTAATGTTAGCTTGAAGTCAGAGTTAGTGTGACCTACAAATAATATTTCCTGATTCATTCCTCGTTTAACATGGTTGGACAATAAAAATCTATCACAAGAAAGATAGAAATAGAATTTATATTTAAACAAACTATCTATTAAACAGATAGACTTCCTTCAATGAACAAAACTTTATGGTAGGGGATAATCATTCGATGTTCTTCAGATAGAAAACAAACAAATTTCTTTTTAATAAATTTAAAATTCTAAGAGGCTTGATTTCTTAATTTGGAATAATTATTGTTTACTGTCTGATGTGATAAAAGATGTAGACTGTGAAGTGTATATATGACTATATATATAGTGTGTACTTATATTTAAATATTAGTGGATCTGAACAGATCACGCATGCAGGGGCATCTATTAGCTATTTATGAAGCC
This sequence comes from Zanna intricata, assembly GCA_010016005.3. Lineage (NCBI taxonomy): Eukaryota > Metazoa > Arthropoda > Insecta > Hemiptera > Fulgoridae > Zanna > Zanna intricata. Next base: position 11,931 of record JAAAKQ030459199.1, on the reverse strand, counting down.
ATTGCAATTACTATGTTGATCGAGTAGATGTTTGCCTGCCGATGAATGCAGATCGCAATATCTGCGACAATCATTTCTTCTGCCAGTTGTGAAGTGTCTGCTGAGATTTGATTTTTGTGTGCAAAAGATCTTCAACTGCTGAAATTCATCAGGAGTTTTACCTAGTTATGAACCTAAGTAATGAGTGAAGGAAAGGTTAGTCAGTGGTGTAAAGACTTAAAAATGGCCACATAAATGTACATGACAAAGTGCGGAGTGGCAGGTACAGTATACAGACCGACAAAATGAGCATCATTTTGGTTAATTTCATGGAATGTGGATCAACAATTACAGCTGATGTGTACTGAGAAATGCTCACCAAACTGAGACATGCAATCCAAAATTGACAACACGGGAAAAACTGTTGTCTAGCGTAATCCTCCTTCACAACGTGCGTACTCACACTGCTGTCTTAACCAAGAAGAAGATTCAGGATTTTCATTGGGAATTTTTGAACATTCTCCATATAGTCCTGACCTTGCACCTAGTGATTACTTCCTCTTCTTGCATTTGAAAAAGTTGCTTGATGAACTACAGTTTCAAAATGACAAGGAACTCAAGACTGCTATTGGCAACTGGTTCAATTCCCAGGCAGTGAACTTCTATGCAGAGGGGTTAAAGAAACTGGTGCAGCGTTACAAAAAATGCTTAGAACTGAATCGCAGTTATGTGGAAAAGTGAAGTAGATATGTAGTAAACTAAAATTGTCAGTAAAAGCCTTTTCTCATTAATTAATTGGTTTTAATGACCAAATGGCCCTTCCTTATGCATATGCTTCATATTAGGTATGTGTGCACATGCTGTTAATATTGTTGTTCATAAATTTATAATAATATTAAATATGCCATAAATATATATATATATTTTTTTTTATTTCTATTCATTTATGTACTGATACATTAGTTTTTATAATTAGATTTAATTGTTCAGTTCTAAATGTATTTATACTATCATCTAAGAATTAACTTTCATGTTATAAGTAAGTCTTTGTTACCTGATCGTCAAGAAGTAGCTCTGTAAATGCAGGAATGAATTTTGCCCATTCTACGAGGTAGAGAAGTTGCTGTTTCATCGATTCACAAACATCATTAATGTTAGCAATTTGCTTGTTTGACAGATCGTAATCATTGACCATCTGGGCAAAAAAGAAACTAAAAAAGTAATCTGTCCACACATTTACTTTTTATTAGATGTTTTATTATTTTAGTTTTATAAAGATGTAGAATCAACAAAAAAAAAATCATAAAACATACTGTTATTTCATTTTATTTTCACCACTTATCAATAAAGTATCCTTACTTTTTTATACTTTCAATAAGATCAAACGAGTAAATTTATATTACAGTTAGTACTTGCACATTAAACACTTAAGAAGTTAAAAATTGATTGAAAGAAAGCAGATAGTGATTGCAAAGTCTTTTAATGTTAAGTTCGTTTAAGTTCTACCAGATTAGACTAGTGGTTAACTCAATATCACAAATCAGTTTTTTAACAGCTGATTTTCGAAGTTGTTCAAAAATCAACTGTTAAATAACTGCTAAATCTTACTCTCTGAGTAAGATTTAAATCCTATTAAGTGCAGTTACTTTTATATGGATTTAAATTCTATTTCATGGAAATCATTGTTCTTTGGTGGTTGGATTTCAATTGACCACACATCTCAGGAATGGTCAAACCTGAGACGGTACAAGACTAGACTTCATTTACATTCATACATATCATCCTCTAAAATAATAACTTACCATGGTTCTGGAGACTAAATTGAAAGGAAAGAAGTACTAAATCTGTTATGCTGAATTTATTATTATTATTATTATTTTTTTTTTGGCATGTAATCTCGCCACTTAGGATTGAAGTCTATGCATGGGAGATGTTAATGGAATGTTTTTTAGAATGAAAAATGCCATGTCTGACTGGAATTCAAACCCAGGACCTTCAAATGAAAGGCCAAGATATTACCACTTCGCTATAGAGATCAGCAACAATGTTCACAGCAGAATTATAACAATTTAATAATTTCAAGTATTTAATAATTTGATTAAATAATGTAGCAGCAGTATATTATTTTATATTATTTAACAAATTTATTATAAATTTAATGAGTTTCTTAATTCTCTCTTAAGATATCGGTAGTCGTTTTGCTTAGTAACTTTAATTAAAAAATATATATATTTATTGATAATTCTCTTAAAAATTTAAAAATGATTCTGGTTAATTAATACAATTTTTAACAAATTATTTCATATCTAGTTTTCTTCTTTTTTTTTTAAATTAAATAGTAATCAATTTTTTTTAAATTAATTTTAAGTACAGTGTTTTAAATGAGGTATGAACTTACGAACATTTGATGAAACACTTTCAATATAATCAATCAGTTATATTCCAATTATAATCAGTTATATTCAATATAAAATATATTCCATTATTTCATTTATTTATAAGAGGCATTAAATGTTAAGTCAAGTAAGCAACATTTTATTCTTGCCATGCACTTATACTATCTTATCAAATACTTATTACTTGTATCATTTTAAAATAATTAATACCAACTATAAAATAAGATAGAAAATTGTTTAAAAACTATCTTCTTTATTTTTTTCTTATCTTACTATCTTCTATCTTGAGTAACTAATCAAAAGAACTTTAACCACCTCTAAAAATGGTTAGTAAAAAAATTCTCTATTATGCCTTTATGAATATTTGTGATACCTATTTATGTTTAACTATACTTGGGAATGGATGAAATAATAAACTTCATTGGCCACCATGAAAAATTATAATATTTTTAAAATACACATTTAAAGAAATTCTTCATTCAAAAGATCTTTTCGGAGCTAATTATTTGAATTTTATAATTCCAGTAGGCGTGAGCATTGTGGGTACCATGGCATCCCCAAAAAAACTTTGAAAGGGTGCCAAAATTGAAGAAAAAATACAAAGTTTTAGATGAAAGCAAGCTTTGAAAAAATTTATTTCAAAAATCTAAAAATTTTTAAAATATGCCAATTTTGATGATTTGAAATTTGATATTTTTTCAAAAAATATTATTCATACTGTGGAAAAAGTGATGACACTTGGCTTCAGTGACTATAAGACTGATCAAAATGATCAAGAATATCTGGCTAACTAGTTCGCCATAAATGCTTCTGAGTAAGAGGCTGAAATTAAAATATTATAAACATATAAAAGTGACGACTTCCCTCCAAAAAAAGCTGCTGATTGGTTGCAGTGGCTATCAAAACATAATAGGGAAATACTTTTTTTTTAAATTTCAAACAACTTATTGACTGATTTTTCACAATTCCCATCATCAGGAACACGAATGGGCGAAGTTTTTCAAAGCTTAGTATTGTCAAATCTAAGAATCGATCAAAAATGCTTCAAGATTGCTTGATTTCAGATCCATATCTGAGCAAAAGTTTGCTGTAAATGGGGATTAGTAATAATTCAGGAGTTCAAGAAAATGGTTCCTTTTGAACAAAGAATAGCTTTATAATTGTTTTATTGTATTTATATTTTGTATTTTAGTAGTAGATTTTATTTTTTTATAATGTTACTTTTATATTTTTAGATCATTATGATAAAAATTAATAAAACAAAAGTTAATTATTGTAGATATCTTATTTAATTATATATTTTTATAGTTTTCTACCTTTTTATTCAGCAATATACAAAAACATAAAATTTTGTTAAAATTTAAAGAAAATTATATAAAAAAAATATAAAAAATTAAAAATAAACAATAGAATTTCTATATCTGGTCATGGGTAGGGTGTAAAGGGCGACATTCTCATTGATGGCATCTACAAAAATAAAATCCTGCGCACACCGATGGTTCTCAGGAACGTGAACAATTTCAGTGCCATTACAGTAATCAAAAACTTTAATTCTCAATAAAAAATTAGGAGGTTAACAGTCATTTACTACTAGTGATGATTGGTTAACAAGATGGAAAGAATGATGTGGTATATGCCTATTAAAAATCTGTAGTGAATGTCTTTGTAATGACCCTGTAGCTAGTGAAAGTTAAAAAAAAATTTGTTAAGTTATTCACTAAAGAAAATTTAAATGCTAATCAAATATTTAATGCGGTGAGACTGGTCTATTTTTCAGAATGTTATTGAAAAAACAAAGGGTCTCAAAACTTGAATCATCAGTAAAAGACCATAAATCTAGCAAAGAGAGACTGACTCTTCTGCATTGAAATAACGCATCGGGAGGACTAAAAATGCTGTTGTTTGTTATAGGAAAGTCTGCTAGACCGAATGCACTAAAAATATTAACATGAATCATTTTCCAGCTAAGTACACGTCTAAAAAATCAGCTTGTTAAAGTTAAGATATTTTTAAAATTGGTTTCATTATACATTTGTTACCTCAGTCATCAAATATTTGAGCAAAAAAGGATTGATTAGAAGAAAGGATGGTTTTGTTCATATACAATGCTAGATGTTATCCAGCAGAAGAACTGCTGAGATCTGTGATTGCATTATTCAGTTGAGGATCCATAATCTTCAACTTTATATGTATACAATTACGTAAGCAAACATTATTAATTAACTACAGTAATTTTTGTAGTTACATTCTCTAATTTTATTTGCTATTTACTGTTATACGAAACTGAAAAGGGTTTGATTAATTAGTTGAATACCATAAAAAAATTCCCGTCGATGTATTTAATGTCCGGGTAATCCAGACTAGGTGTGGTACCATCAAGTCCGGATTAGCATGAGTTTACTCTATTCTAATTTGCCTAAATACCTTAATACAACAGAAGAAGACAGATTGTTTAAAACTAGGTATGTACAAACTCAGAAAGAATACTTTAGAATGAATACTTTTTATTCCTTCATTAGAAAAATAATGTCTTTTTTTATTCTTGGAAGGAGTAAAACATTTCTTAAGTTTGTTTTTATTAGTCATAGTTATAAATAAATGTATTTATTGAGTTATCTTGCTATATTTTAAGAATTCTAATATTTTATTCATTGTAATAAAAAATATATATATATATATATATATAAATAAGAAAGGATCAATTTTAATTAATTTAAATACAGGAAATTATAGTTCACATAAATTTCCAGTTTGGAAAATAATACAAAATAAAATATGTTAAATTATAATACTTACTTCCATAGCAGCTCCAACTTGTCGTGATAGCATTTCTGCATTTAACAGAGAAGAAACTGACAATCCATTACTCGATGACTGTTCCTCGTAACTTGGACGTCTACAGCTTATACGATCACGTTCATTCTGAACAGCTAAAAGCCATATAAACAAAAGATTTATTAAAAGAATCACTAGAATATGTATCAGTGCTTTGAACCTTTTTTTTTTTACTGTGATTTAGTAGGAGAGAATGTTTTTACAAGAAATTATAATTATAATTATAAAGAATATCTCAGAAAATTAGTTTTAATGTATGCTTCATTGAATTGCCCCACTGAGATAATTTTACAATTCTTATGGGACTAATTGTTTACTCAAGAAAAGCTGACAAATTTTACTTGAGAAAAAAGATGTCACATAATGAATATATTTCATATGAGTATATGTATCATTTTATGCCTACTACAAAACACAGTGATTTTGAGGACATAGATTCTTATTAATACATCTTTATTAACTTTATGTACGAATGATTTAAATTTTTCTATGTTAGAACTTATTTATGAGAATGCCATTTTATATATCATTACAATATATGATTCATATCTCTTCTCTATAAATTTATTTTCTATAAAAGTTATAACACGCCCAGTTTTTTATTGGCAGTAAAAACGAAGTACTAGAGAGTTATTATGTCATAAGAAAAAATTATTTGGGTAACTAAAACTACTCAAAAAAATCTTACTTGGGATGAAAATAAAACTAAACATTTCTAATAGTAATTAACAAAAAATTTATACATCAAAGATAAGATAAATTTTCACCTCATATTTGCTTACATTTCTGAGAAGTAGAATGTACATTAGTTTGTATATTAACTAAAAAACAACAAAATAACAATAGTAATAATAACAATGGTATAAATGAGTCTTTCCACTCTAATGTAGTACCATTAATGCTACCCTAGTGATAAAATTATTTGTAAAATTTCAGTTTTCATTCAAAATTAACTTGTTCTATTAACAAGAATTGGACTCTTGACAAATAAAACAATGATTTTTTCAGACAAAAGCCAGTTTAATACATAAGACAAAGTATTTTTTATGGAAGAAAATCTTCAAATAATAAACTGTTTCCTACTTATATGTACTAAACCCCTAAATTTTCAACCCCCCCCCAAAAAAAAAGTGAATTGAGATAGTTTTACACATGAAGTGCCTGGACTGTAAGTATCAGTTGAAGAAAGAATGAAAAGTGTTTATGTTTTTCAGATTTTAGTTCATCTGGTTATAAGTGATTCAAATCTTCATTTCTTAGCTCCTTCTCACTCAGCTTAAAAGTGACTGATAAAAAAATAAACTTCAAATGCTTGATTACATGAGTAACTTCCCAATTATAATTATTATTAACAATTTCTGGGTTATAATAAAAAGAATTGGTGGCATGGAATGCTCTATAGAAATTATTTGACAGAATTTGTAATTAAAGTGTGGGCTTACATAAATTAAGGAAAACTATCAATCATTGATTCAATCCATGCTGAAATGTGAATAAATTCATAATAAAAGTATAAAGAAAGGTGTATTTTGTGCTAAAATTGTATTATTTTTTTAAGTTACTTAATAAAGATAAATAAAAACAAATTTATAACATAAAATTTTGTGAAATGGATTTTTACCTTCTTTTTTCATTCCAGCCTTAAAACATTTACGTAGTCTGCAGTAACGACATTGATTTCTTTTATCTTTATCCACTGTGCAATTACGACTGAATCTGAAAAAATTGTTATTATTTTTCATCAATACTCTTAAATTGCACACAATTTTTCTTATTATTTAACTGATCTAAATTATATATTTTGCACCCATCCACCATCCATGTGCGTATAAGTGTGTATATATATATATATATATATATATATCACTCATTTCATTATTTTTAATTTTAAAATTACTTGGGCGATTGATTAGTATAATGTAAATTTATTTGATTATTATGAAGTAATTTAATCTTTCCTTATTTTCTATAAATAATGTGCAAAACATATATATATATATATATGTATAAAAGTTTTGCAAATATGCTATAGAATGAGCAACATGTAATTATTAGAACATAATATACAACAGTTCTATTCTTATTTAATTTGATTGCATTTTAAAATCTAAGCAATGTACAAGTGATTTAATTAGTGTGATAGTCAATAAAGATAATGAGCCAATATCATTGTACATACTTGATTTGATAAAATTATCAATGATCTGCATAATCAGTATCATTACTGTAACCTATACAGAGTAAATTTAGAAACTGAGGTTCGGTTTTATACAATCAGATGATTAATAATGATCTGTAAGAGTGATTGTTTTTAAAGTATTTAATTTTTATTCTCAGAAAAAACATCTATAATTGTATTATACTCTCTTTAAAATTATTATTTATAACTGAGTTAAAAATATATTGTGTGACAAAACATAAATAATATTATTATTCTATATTATTATTATTCTTAAATAAGGAAAAATCTTAATTTATGTATACCTGCAAGTGTACAGGTGATTTTTTCGAACAGATCGCCTGAAAAACCCTTTGCAACCATCACAAGATGCAGCACCATAATGTTTACCAGTGGCACGGTCTCCACAAATTGCACAGTATTGGGCAATTGTTAGAACATTGACTGTAGAACCTTGAAGTGATGTCTGCAGAGCAGATTGGCCTGCTGACATCTGAAGGTTAGTTTCTGATAAAGAAAAGAGTATTAATTAATATAAAGGTATCTAAGTGATTTTTATGAATACATTGAGAAATAATAGTAAAATGTATATGGGAGTATTGTTTACCATTATTATTATTATTATTATTTTTTTTTTTTTATCAGTGAATCTTAGTTGATGATGTAACTCGCAATGGAAGGAAATATTCATCTGTATAAATTTATATAAGAATTTACAGCTGTGTTTAATTGCTTCTTCTAGTGTCAACATGGCTAGGTGCCCTTTTGATTTAATCTGAAAAGAATTTTCAATACAAAGAAACTTCTCTGCACTATATACCCAGACCATATGATAAAAGATTCCATATAGTAGATTAACCCTATCACCAGGTTTTCCTTATGAGTTGTGTCCAACAAGTAGCCAAAGTGGATCAAGCGTATGAGTGGTGTACTTTGAATATGAAGTAGATAAATAATGAAGGCTTAAAAAATAATTCATGTAACTTTGAATAATGACAAAATACATGAGATAACATATAAAATGAATTGCTTGGAATACAAAATCAAGGAATAATGATATACTAGAATTGATCTGTGAAGGATTCCATTTGTCACATAATGACATAAATGTTTAAAAGCATCATTCTTCATGATTTTAAGCTTTAAACATATTTCATTATAATGATCAGTAACTTAAATTTTATAATACAACCATCACAGTGTTCATAAATAATTATTCAGACCTTAAATAAACATGTTTTTATGCAAAACTAGATTTTTAATATAAAAAAAAAACTGGAGCCTATTTACTTTTTCTATTAATAATTTTTAAATTAGTAATTCCTGTTCAGGGTTTAAAGAAGAATTTAATATCCTTTTGAAAAGTCCAAAACTGTCGTAAAATGTGGTCTTATTTATTTTAAAGTAATTATAGTTTTAAATTTATGGAACAGATTAACTTTAAATTATATATTTATACACATTTTATTTCATAACAGTCCCAAAAGTGAATAAGTTGTGAAAAAAGGTTTCACAACCTATTAGGTTTTCTTTGTAACCTATTTTCTGATTATGTATTCATTCAACAAACAAAAATCATATTCAAACATTTGTATTTAATCAAACATTGAAGTAATACCTTTGAGCGTATTTTAAAGTATTACAGTGAATTATTTCTATATAATTTTATCAAAAAATGAATTGATAATTAAAAAATATCTTGCATTGTATCCTTACATTTTTATGTTTTGTAATTTTACATCTGACGATAGATGTGAATGGTCTTGTCAGTAAAGTTACTAAACTGATGTAGGTGATATTGAATTAACACTGCCCATCTATAGTGGGAGAAAAAAATTGCAACTACTACCAGGCTAATACCTAATATCTCTCATGCTCTACTCGTTAAATATCGTAATCCTAATGTGAAGTTAACTGTTGTCTTCAGGATGACTGTGCTAGTTCAGAGTGGATTTGTACCTAATATCATGTCACCTACAATAAGTTATTGAAATCTAAACCATTTTTGGGATAAGCAACTTGAAATTATTTATTATCAAATAAAAAAAATTTTACTTATAAAAAGTTAAATATTGGGATATTTTTAGGTGCATAATAATACAGTAAAAGTAAATGAAAATATACAGTAGTTCTAAGTTAGTTTAGCGGTTTTAAAATATATAGTTAGTTCTCAGAATAAAAACTGAGCCTAGTCGAATTTTTTTGTTAGTAACAGAAAGATAAATGAGTAGAATAATTTAAATATTATATAAACATTATATCTTTTGTACTTGCATACAATAAAATGTATACACACATTTATATTTTGTGTATCTTTTTGTATAATGTAGTGGTATCTTTGAAAGAAATATTAGTATGTAGTTAATTGTTCAAATAATAACAGTCAATAATTCTATTGTAACAATTTACTAAATTTTATAGATTATATAGACTTAAAGTAGTTACTTTCCAGGATCAAAGGTCAACTGATAATATGGAATGTAGAGTGGACAAACAATAACCAAACTGGTAAAATACTGATATAAAACAACTGTTAATGATGTGACCAGTTTTAAAATTAAAATTTCATATGATCTGATTTATGTTTGTATCTTATCATAAAGCTCATCAACTTGTCATATGCTAGTATGAAAATTCATCCTCTAAAGTAATACTTTATTTTGGTTCAAGAGACTTAACAGAAAAAGAGAGACTAAATGTAAGCAATAACATTGTCTCTGAAGTATGTTTCTACTTATTAAAAAACTTGGAAAATGTTTACAGGAAATAAAGAAATTATATAACAATAACCAAGCTAACAAATGATAGAAAATTAGATATTTATTAAAATCATATGATAAAGAGAATTAAAAAGGTAGATAACCAACTTATAGAATTATATTTACTTTTAATGTAAGGGTATATAAAATACAATGGGAAAGAGGGGAATGGTCAATTAGATATTATAATAGTGGAACACAATGTATTGGATGTGGCAGAACTTTATTTTAGGCTGTAAATTTATCGACCTGAGATTGTACAAGACTACGCTTCATTCACATTCATACACATTATCCTCTGAAGTAATACCTTATGGTAGTTCTGGCTAAACAGATAAAAAAAAGAGGCTGTAAATTTATAAAGAGTGGACAATTAAAAGCAAACATTAAATGGTACAATCAATAGAGTTTATATACAAGAAAGGAATTCCAGTAGAAAGGAGTTGCAAGAAAGAAGTTTGCTAATATCAAATGAATATGTAAAAATTTGAGTAAAATTCTTGGAACTATCTGTGTGAAGTAAAGTGCTTTATGGGAGTGAAATAAATATAACAACAGAGTAGAGATCGTTGAAATGTGGTATTTTAGAAAGAAGTTGTAAATTAGGCGAGTTGATAAAATCTAAAGTGGTTTTAAGAATAAAGAAATTTGTGGCCAGTTATTCTAAGAAATGAATTTGGTTATTAGGTTATTTATTAAGACAGCCAGGTTTGGTTAATTTGACGATTAGAGGGTCATGTAAAAGGTAAAATATAAAGAAAGTCAAAGATTCCTGTAGATGGAGTTATACACTGGAATATGTCAATTAATATTAAGGATATACCTACAGCTAATTCTTATATTTGAGGGTGAAATATAAAACTAAAAGGAATGAAAAATAGCATCAAACCAGTCAACTGAGTGATAAATCCATAAAAAAATTACTTTATCAGAAGATTAGAGTTGTTATTTGCATTCAGTAGTGCTTTCTACAGTCATAATGAAATCAACCTTATTATTTTGCTTTATTTAAACAGAACACAGATATTAATCATAGAATGCACATTTTACGCCTATAATGAAGACCTTGTACAATATAAATTTATAGACATATTAATATTCAGTTTGCCAAAAAAAAATTGTTTGATCCAACAGAACATAAGTCAGAAATATTACTGGACTATACTCCAAATGATTTTCCAAACAACTTCAATTCGAATGCCTTATATGACAGTAATAAAGATACTATTAAATATAGAAGTTAATAAAAAATCTTTTGGAAGCATATATTCTCAAAATTTGAAAAAAAAATTATTTATTTTCTCCACCTTATATGATGTAGTTATAATGTCTACTTTCCATCCGAAAGGCTTGGTTAGACTTGGAATTTATCATATGCAACAAAAATTCATTATTGCCACCAACAGCTGTAATTGGGTCAAGTACCCATTGTTAATTAAAGAATAACTGCAAAATAAATTATTAGTTTGCAAATTTCATGTATGTGGTCAAAATAAACCCTTCAACTTGTGAACTTTTCAAATTTTTATGTGTTGCATTCTCTAAAACAAATATTACAATTTCTGCTTTTGTATGCCCACTCCTTTCTTAATATTAGATTTTTAAAAACAAATTATTGTTCTACACTAGTAACAGCTCTCATTAGGGCCTCACATAAACACTAAAGGAACAAATTTCATCTTTATTCTTTACCGAGTAATCTCTAAAAGTAGTTAAGAAAAACAAAAATATTAAAAATACAAGCTTGTATTGTATTTGTCTATCTGTTTAGCCTCCGGAACTA
>JAAAKQ030459088.1:0-24271 GCA_010016005.3 Zanna intricata | reverse complement strand
AAAAAAAAAATAACTACCAAAGAACACCGGTATCCACGATCTATTATTGAAATCCATATAAAAGTAACTATTACTGGGATTTGAATCTTAGAACTCTCAACTTCGAAATCAGCTGATAAAGACAAAGTACCATAATAATTTCGAAATAATATATGAATAAACTATTTCAGGAACATTCTTAAATCATTTAGAAGAATACAAAATAAAAGATTAATCTCGTTTATACAAATAAATCTCTTAGCTTAAATTGCATTTATTTAATTATTATAATCTTGCAAAATTTTATAACTTCAATGAGATCCATTACAACAGCATACAACAATAAAACTGTATTTCACTGCTATTATGGTGAAAATAAATAAATTTTATCAACATTTAGTTGTAAAATATTGGCTTACTAAATTGGTTAGAAGTTCAATTTACTTTTGAATTAAGCTTTCTTTACTCTTGAAATCCATACAAGGTATGGATTTGGCTATGTATGGTATTACATTACTAATTCTTAATGAATGTTACAAAATACTTCGTATCTAAAGACAAAGCTAATGTTTAACGATACAAGAAATGATTTACCATGCAAATGTTAATTTCTAAAATAAATCTGTTACTGGTTTTAAGACCTGAGTCTGAGATTACATCAACTCCGAATCTTTAAGCATCAAAACACACGAAGTTTATTTATACTTCTCTAAGAAAAAAATTAATATCCATTATCATGTTAATACTTAAAATAATTTATCTAATGAAAAAATGCGGTACGGGGGAATACACTAATAAAATTACCAACGTTAAAAAAATTTTAATATTTTACCTAAAATCTAATTACAAAGCAATATAACCAACAGTTCTTGATAATGCGAGTTAGAAACAACAAGGTGTATGACAGGATTACATATATCAAGTTTTCACAACGCTCAACTTCGTGGATTCTACCATAATAACTTAGTTAAGAAAACTGGCTGGAGGGATTAAAGGGCTGCGAATAAAGTGAGTTTCTAAATACGACTACGGAATACACATAAACGTGAAGGAATAGCCCAGGAGACGTAAAGGATGAAAAGAGATGAGGGCCCGAAGGGAATTACATGAGGATACTGATTAGTAAATAGTTTCACAAGTACAGTCAGTCAGCGAGCGCTTTACAGAAAAGAGAAGAATACGTAGAAAGCGATAGCAGGAACCGAGGGAATGTACGATGTACGAACGTGGAGCGAGGAGAAACCGTGCCGTACTGAAGTGAAGTGCACTCGAGCTGACAAGATAAGAGGCCTTGCAGCAGAGTTCTGACGAGACGCATCTGTGCCCTACAGTAAATACAGTGACGTAAGTATATCGGTACACGCGCATACATATAATCTATGTAGGTTATTTTAAATACATATATACCTTATATAAAATATAATACATAACCGAACCACTTCACATTAAGATTGACCAAATAATCTATTTCTGTATCTACTTCAATGTAATAAAATAACTACACCTTCGTGTAGCCAACATATAAAACTGAAATAAAATGAAAATACAAATCATAAAATAATATAAACTAACACACGTGGCGATGACGCACATACTAAGAAAATAACAGATGTTACAATGTAAATACAAATTATAACTCATACTCGTGTACATTAATAAAATAATAAGACTCATTCATCTATCCGATAATTTTTATCTAAACTCACACAGATTTGAACTCTCTGTCAGTTCAAATCTCTACAATTCAAAGCTGATTAAAAGTATACAACGTACCATGGAACCTTGGAACGGAACCTTGAAGTAAATATTAACATTTTAAACTTTAAATATTAGTAATTTAAATTATAATTATTATATCAAATTACACATAAAAATTATAATGTAAGTAATGTGTTAAATAAAATGTTATATATATATATATATAATTTCCAGCAACATTGAAACATCTGGAAGACCGAGTAAACGAACGAAAAATACCGATAATATAACAAAATACAGTTTCGAAATCGTTTTACTGTTAAATACAATAATAAAATTATTTTGTAGTTCGATCCCCTTCCTCCCTCCCTCAAAAAAAAAAAATTATTAACATAATTAATCATCAAAAATAATCATTATCTTTTTTTTAACAATTAGAAGAAAATGCATACAAAAAAGTAACATTAAAAAAAAATTATATTATATATAAATTTAAAAAATATAATTAAGAGTTTTATCAAATTGTTTCAATGACCGGTTGTCGATGTTGTAGTAAAGAAATACTGACGACCGTAATAACATCGTAGCAGTATAAAAGTGCAGGATGATTAATTCTAGAATATAATCATGTCTGATAGTAAACTTTACTGTGAAATGTTTGGTAGTAGATTAATTTAGGTGTAGAATTGTTAGTCCGGTTCCATACACGCGTGTTCTTACAAGAATATCGCATGTGTGAATAGAAAAATCGTGTTCGGTAATTTTAGGCGAATATGAGGAACATTTTTCCTCAGAGTGGATAAATTAACACAAAGTTAGTATTCCTAAACGAATGTTCGTGGACAAATATCTCCCGATAAACCGAACATTTGTCAAAAATACATGTACAGAGCTCGGGTGATAAATTTATTTACTACTGTACAATAACATATCTAATTGCATTTTTCATTATTAATTTTTGTATTATTGAAATTAAGAAAAAGTTTTGGGGCAATTTAAAAACTAAAATAGGTTTTTAATAATAAGATAATTTTTTTCACTGAAGTCAGTATAAAGAAAACTTCTTCATTGAAAAGTTTACGCTTTTGGTAAGAGCAATAATATGCAAAAAAAATTTGGCACAAGTAAAAGGAAAACGAACAGGTTAGCTCACATCTAAGGATTATAACGTAAAATATTCCATTGCCGCTTAAAGATTAGTATAAAAAAATACAGATAATGCTATACTGTAATTATTATCTTCAAGATCTGCCTTCTAGCAAACTATTAACTTCTGGCAACTTTGCACAAATATTTCATACAAAGATTAAAAACCGACGACTGTTTAAAAATATCAAACTAACAATTTATATTATGAAATAAAAAATACTAACTTAAACCAGAATAAATACAATTTAGAGCATTAAAATAATTTAAACACTGAAATTCTTACTGCAAATGTAACAAATGCATATCTATGCATAAAAATAAATATACGGCATAAATTTGTTTATATTAATATATAATTTATACACAAAATATAAATTTTTATTTTTATATGTATATAATTTTAAATTGGCTATGTTTTTCCCCGTACAAATTCTGTACAGTTTAGATATATATAAATATAAATAGTTAGCGTTTCAGTACATATAATTTACTGTATTTTTATAATCACGTGAGATTAAATTTTTATATTCGTGAGTTAATAATAATAGAAACAACAAATTATGCTTATAAATAGACAAGTTGAATGACATTAAGGTGCTAGCATCGATGCATTATGTAAATAAAACTGCAATATGTAATTTAAATAATTAAACAAGTCTTAATATATAAAAATAAAATATATATAAAAATAAATTATATTAAAGCAGTAAATTACAGTAAAAAAAAAAAAAAAAAAAAAAAATCACCTCCATTTATACGGTTTAAATTCATGAATAAATTCCTAATCAAGAAGGTAATATATATATAAATATATATTTCGTGTGTGTGTGTATGTGCGCGCGCGCGCGAGTAATATCATAGTTACTCGTACATATAAAGAAATACATCCCATAATAAAGAACGATATATATGCAAAATTATGTAAAACGCTTAAATTAATTTTATAATGAAGTAAAATCACCATATATTACAGAATTGTTATGAAAATTATTGTTAAATGATGACATGAAGATAACAGTTTATCATGATAAATTGAAACTTCATGAATATGTGTAATATACATCTCATAACATTAACCTGGTTGCAATCATTAACCCGTATATATTTAGCTTCTTTACGTCAACACAAAATAAAAACACGTTTGTAATACTAGACCGACAAAAATTACAAGATTTATACATTTCCTCTGTTATCATACTTCTTGTTTTGTTATTAATTACTTGCGGTACATCTTCCATTTCACGCAGCAGATTAACATCACGCTTATGATCTGCGCACGTTTCAAAAAGTAAAAAACTTTTTCCCGAATTATGTTGTTGTGAAATAAGTACGCTGAGGACGGAATTAATAAGGAACTTACAATACTGAATAACGGATGTCCAACTGCTTTACTTCTCCAATTTTTCCCCCAAATAATTTTCTCCTACAATTTTCACAAAAAAATTATCTACTTAAGTGTCTGTTTTTGCCATTTTAGTTCACCTGATTCCATACTCTTTTCGATAATTTTCTATTTTTTTTCCAACCTCAAAATGTATGCTATACTTTCCTTTTACTTTTTTCATACCCTCTAATCTCAACCTTCCCTATAGATTTTCCCCTCAATATTTCCGTCAACAATCAAATTTTCTATCTGTAGATATCTTAATACACGATCAAAATTTTTTCTCTTCGTTAATTATTGTTAATCTTTAAATTTAATATTCTACGGGCCCAACACAATTTCAACATTCTTCTATAATTTCAAATTTGAAAAGCATTTATTCTTTATTTTTCTGGTTTTTTTACTGTCCTTATTACACTCACATGAACTGTACACTCTATAAAAATATTTATAATAATGTATTTTTGATTTCACTACAAGATAACCATATAACTTCTCCATAAAATTCCTTCGGATATGTACTACTCTGATGTTTACCTTCCTACAAAAAAAAACCCTGTTTTGTTTTTGAACTTTGTAATACTTTCATAATTATACTAACAAAAAAAATTTCTGGAACTGTTAGTTTTTAAGTATTCGTACTAAATATACTTATAAGCTCTTTCGTTTTTACTTTCTTTGTAATTTCTTCTTTTTTTCAAATCGAATTTCTCCTCATATATAAGAAGATACAAGTGATTAAATTACTAGATTTAAATAATTAAGTAATATACTTTTCCAAAAACGAAATAAGTGACAGTCTCCAAAGAGATCAGAGCACCAAATGTAAATTAAAACAAAAAGTAATAGAGTTTACCATCCGAGAAAAATTGTATTTCTGTTACCACAAGTGTTCACTTGCTAATAAAACATCTGAAATGAGAAGCACTTCACGTAAGAGAAAATTTCAAAAATAATTTCATCGAATTAACTATATCGTAGTTAATCTTCTTTTTTCTTTTCTTAAAACTTTGGATAGAATTTATATTCTTTATAACGCACAATCGATAAGTCTACCCAAAAAAATCTGTAATATCAACAAAAGGAGTTAGACAGTTAAACGGATACGACGTAAAAACTCAAGATACGACTAGATTATTAACAGTCAGTTAAGTCACATTATTACAACGTGTAGTAACTCAGATGCTGGCGGCCACACCACCTCTATACAGACCGGGTCAGGTCACCTCGAACATGAACTCTAAATATACAACACAAGGTCAAGAGGTCAACAAAGTAACGTTCATCTACTGCTGCTCTGATCTGATCTTGACGATGAACTAAACAATAATTACGATATAAATGCGTGCGAGACACGATAGCAGAAAATAACGTGGACTGACACCGTGCCGTCCATAACCAGCGATCAACAAACGCATAAATTCTCTTCATTGTACACAAAATATAGCAAAAATTAAGCACATCCCATAAATGAACGTGATCCATTTCAACTTAATTAAGTTTTACAATATAAAATATAAAATTTTAATAATAATTTTAATTAAAATATACGATAAAATCGGAACAAAAACACTACAAAAAAAAAAAATTAAAAAACCTTCACTGAAGTAAAGGACATAGGCTTCAGATTAGATTTTAAAGGCAAAATTAAAAGATACCTAATTCATGTTTACTACGCTAATGGCTAATTCCCAACAATTAAAATAGCTTAGTAAACAAAAAAATAAATAAAAACCTTTATGATTAATTTTTTTGTAGCAGCATAAGCCTGATGTTATATATTCTGAACATAAACTAACTGGAACATCTCTTAAAGTAGCAAGAAAAATGTATAATTTTAATGAATTAAATTAATAGTACCCAATAAATTGCTTTCCCTCCCCCCAAAAAAAATTAAGCAAGAAATTATAGCTCAAAATGTTTAAACATAACAGTCATAAATATCATGACAAAATTACATTTAACGACTACTTAGAGAAGAGAGGAGAAAATAAAATTTTAACCGTGAAATTATTCTTTTCGGATTATTTTTTTTGAGTTCTAATTTTTTTTTTTAATACTTTTATTTATAGTCGTATCAACATTTAAAGTCATTAGCGACTTATCAGCGTAATGTATCTGTACCGGTAAAGTTGTAGTCTTGAAATAAATTCAGATCGACTACTTCCGAGATGTGAGGTTAATTGAAACCCAATCACCAAAGAACACCGTATCTACAATCTAGTATTCGGAGTTGTTTTAATTTATTTTAAGTAAAGCTGTAGAAATTACGTATAAAATATACCTCATTTTTCAGGTATACGATTTCAGTGTTGGATTATTTCTATGAGAGTTAATTACAGTTATTTTTGTGTATGTGTCTATCATTAAAAAGAGATCTTTATACGAAGATTCAATACGGTACTCGTTCTTAAAAAAATAATTACTACTGTGAGACTCAGAAAAGAATGATTATTTTTTTTTTGCAGCAAGTCATCTATGTTAAGAAATTTATTACAGTAAGTATATACTTTGATAATTTCAATTAAAACCGTAATAGATAAAAGGTTGTGAAGGGAAAAAGAATTTCCGTTAAAATGCTGGGATTTTTGGCCGTATGTTACAAAGACCACAACCGTTTTAAGTGCTACACTACGAAACAGCTGTGTAAACAAGTACGAAGTCTAATATATCCTACGCTTACGTGAAGCGACTGAACCTTTCCCATAGTTACTACTCGAAAAACAAAACACCGCACACTAACTTAAGCTAACTGCTTAAGAACCAGGATAACAGGGTATATAGCTGACGTTCGCTAATAAAGTCTTACAAAAATAGAAATAAGTTTTAAAATCATTAATGCTGTTTTGGGTACATCACGCGAATACTTTTAATTATAACGAAACATTAAACTGCATTTATTATTTAACAGTTATGTTTGCATAAACGAGTAAAACTCAGGCGGTAAAAAGTCCTTGATTCAATAAAGTTTATCAACAAATGTTTTCGAATGCATTTAAATGTTTTCTGGCATTTACTGTTAACTAAACATCTGATTGATATGTGTTAAACAACGTCATGATCAAAGAATGAGATAAAATTTCATACTTTTTATAAATATAAAATATAGCATTTATATACGAAATAAATACTACATAAAATAAATTTCTTAAAAAAAATGTTATTTTAAGAAAACATTTCTATCGAACTGACGCAGCAGATGTGTGTAACTATATGTTATAACCAAAAAATGTAATCGAGGAATTGATTTCATTTTTTTTTAAGACATTTATCTGATAAGTAATTTAAAAGTGTAAAAAGTATACTCCAACGGTTTTTTTTTTTTTTTTGTTGAATTGCCATCTCCAAAATATTTCATAAAAAAATTTCTACTCTTCTCTTCTCTTCGTGCCAGATCAAAGAACACAACTGAAAAAATTTTAATTAGGTAAATTTAAACAAAAAATAGGTGTAACGAGACAAACAAAAATCGAAGTCGTAGATGTCACTTATTTAAACATCACAATACTTATTAAGAATTTATTATCAAGTTTAAAAACTTCCAGTTTAAGATATATCGATGGTGCATATTATTACAATTATTAAATTTTAAAAAATGCCGTTCAAAAATTTATGGCATAAATTTTAAAAAGAGAAACATTGAATTAGAATGCCATTAATAATTAATTTAAAAACACCTTGTTGTGGACACCACATAACTTCTTTTTTGCCTATTAATAAATTACATATAAACCTTTTGTTAATTTCACTGCTGATTTTTTCATACTTTTTTTTTTTGATTGTTATTATTGAACTATTATTTATTGATAATTTTTTACAATCAGATGTAATAACTATTAATAAATCAATATATTTAAATAAAAAAAAAAAGGAAATGAAGTCAGATTCTTGCCGACGAGATTTCCTCTTGTAAGATCCAAATATTTCATTAATTAGAAATTTTATTGGGCTGTAACTCTGAAACCAATGAAAATAAGTAACACGTATGCTATTTTTAAAAATAATTTTATAATATATATTAAAAAAAAAAAATAATAATAATTTTTATCTAATTTCCAAAGCCTGCTCTGAATTAAGGATTTAAAAATTGTTTTCAGTTGAATACCGATCTCTAATAATAACATTTTTTTTAAATCTGATGTGGCTACCATATGACTTCCTTGTACGCCTATTAAATTACAAATATTTTTTATTACATTTTTGTTTTCATTTTCTTTTTTTTTTTTAATTATTTACTGTAAAATTTCTTTTACAATCACAGGATAATAATTATTAATGAAGCAATATGATTAAAATTAAAAAAAGAGGTTAAAAGAAAAAAAAAAAAAAGGAAATGTCTGATTCGAACCGACGTGCGTTCCCCTTGTAAGATCTAAATATTTCATTAATTAAAATTTTATTTCACTATAACTCAGGAACAAGTTGAAAAATTAAAATTTACTTATATTATTTAAAGATATTTGTTTTTATCCAACAACTTTGGATTTGTCAATATTTAAAAAAAATTTATTTATTTTCATAGGTATCTGCATAAAAATAAAATGCATTATTACATAAAATAATAAGTAACTTACTTACATAAAAGAAACCTCAAAAACAATTTTACGTTCAAATTATTTATGAAGCATGTGAAAAAAAATTAATTTAATTAGTTTAAAAAAAAAATTCTTTAATGATAAGAAGTAAATTAAGTTATTTAATCTCTAATGTGATAGTAAAAAATAAAAAATTATGTGAATAACTCCTAAAAAAAAAAGAAGAAACTGTACACAGTGTCCCAAATAGAAACGAAAATTTTACAAGGGTGTCCTGAGGGCGCGGGAACTTTATGCCAAGGAAAACTAATTCTTATTAAAGATTATTTTTCTTTAATTAACAGCTAAACTGAAATTAGTTGCGTCTGAAGCAATAATAAAACAGTTAGTTTATTTAACAGTAATAAGATAGCAGTAGTTAACCCTGCAAAAGTTAACAAAAACTATAATAAAACAAGTTTGTAAAATAATGAAAAAAAAAAAAAAAACAGCAATCCTTAATTAATTTCAATATTTGTTGTGTTTTTAATATTATATTTTTTGTATTATTTTAACAATTTGTTGTTTAACAAATTTAAATAGACCAGCTTAAAGGCGTTAGGTGGTTCTTTCTCAATATTTGAGTCCACGCCACAATTAATTAAAAATACATGTTAATTAAAGTTCCACTAGCTACTAAGCCACTTTTTCATAATGCAAGCAACACAAAAAAAAACCTGTTTCATTCCCTTCCAATTTCTGTGAACTGTCGGTTATAATTTTACATTAATTTATTAGGAATTAAGGGTCCACTTATCACTCATAGAAACCGTAAAATATAGATTTTTTTTCTGGAGACCGAAAATCCCATCTAATTCTTATAAATAAAATTACGATTATCAACAGCGTAAAAGATCGATATGAAAGATTAATATACAGTTAATCGAAAGCAATAATTTAAATTTAATATGTATATCTTCTAAATAGAAAAATGTATTTTTTCAATTACTATTGCAATTTTATATATAAAAAAAGAGCTTATGGATCTCTTAAATGCTACTCGGTTAAAAACTGTAGATGTACACAGTATCTTTGCAAAGTTCCCGAACTAGATTAAATAAATATACAGATTTCAAGATACGAATTTACACACATCATCCCTTTACATAGAACTCTTCTCCAGTTGAAGCGCCAGTAGGGTCCTTCAAACGCTCTGGAGAAATCACCTTGTGGGATCACCTTCAACTGTTCGGTGCAAGCCCTTTGAATGCCCGGAATGTCGTCGAAAAAGCGGCCTTTCATCTTCAACTTCAGTTTCGGAAACAACAAACAGTCTGCTGGAGCCAAGTTGGGTAGGATATGACGGTGAATTGATTTCCGGCGACTTGTTAAAACTGTTGCCAAGTGTGCCGAGGGATTGTCGTGCAAGAGATTTCAACTGCCCGGATCCCGGTATTCGGGACAGATTTGACGATTCGACGCATCAGGCGTTTCATTACTTTCAAGTAGAATTTAATCTTTGACCAGTTGGTACAATCTGACTAGTTGCGCGCGGACTTTCGCAACGTTTTCGTCGTGAACAGCTGCTTTTGACGGTCCCCCGCTTCGTTCGTCGTCATCCAACGACTCTCAACCGTCTTTAAAACGCTTCGTATGTTGTAGTACAAGATTTGGCTGCATCACCGAATGGAAGTTTCAAAGAAAGGTTTTTTAAGTCGGAACAAAAAATTTTATCGCGCTTCTCTGTTCCTCGTCGCAAGCTCGCACAAGGTTTCACGTACAAAACACGTAGCCGAATATAACTCAAGGCTGGAGTGACGAAGTGATGAAATTTTGTTCACACACTCGTCAGACATCGTACCACATAGTTTCTTGGTTATCCGAGAGATGGCGCTATTTTTATCAACTATAGAAATTTAGTTCGGGAACATTTCAGACATACTGTGAATGTTTCATGGCCGTACACAAATAGCTTACATGCAAGAAATGTTACATTGTTGTTGTATTTTCGAATTAGATAATAGGTATAAAAGTATCTGTCAAAAAGAGTAACAGATCAAGCACAATTTCGATAAATTCAAAAAAACAAATAATTTTAAACTGAATGAAACAAAAAATTTGGAGAGAATCAGAAGCATTAGTTAATTTCCATTCTTAAGACGAATAAATAAATATTTTAATATTGAATGTTCCACCACACATGCCAAATCCCTATTCAGTAGGTACAGTTTCATGCTTAACATAATTAGAGAGTAAAGACTTTAGGTCTATCAAGAAATGATCGAAGATAAAAATATTTATTATATTTGGCTCGCTTTGTCTTTTCCGATAAATAAGAAGCTTATAATGAATTTTATAACAAAGTTAAAAAAAAAGAAAAGGTCTTATTTTACTTCTCAATTAATTTTTTCCAATTAATTTTACATCATTACTGAAATTACTTTCTTTTTTTTTGCGAATGAAAATAAGTTTTATCATATAAAGAAACAGACATTAATAAGAAATAAAGGTTATACACTGAAATAATTACATCAGCCTATGACAACTCAGCAATTAAGAAGTTACTCAAAAGAAAAAAAATTGAAGTGAACGTAAATCTGATAGGATGAAAAAAAGGTATCATAATTCAGAATTAAATGACTAATAAGAAACCAAGCGAAATCTAAAATGGATAAAATTTCGAAATTTACTATTAGAAATTATTTAATTCGACAGTACGATCTAGGAAAAATAAAATAATTTATACAAACACGCGAAGTAATCACTATATTTCAACGTTTTAAATTATAGTGGTCATAAAAAATTATACATCAATGCATGACTTTTTAAAAATATTATCATTCAGTAAGCGGTTCTAAGCTTCAAAATTTTATTCACTGAATAATATTTATTCGCTGTTTATGTATGTTATTTTAATAGCGTATGAGGTACGTGTGTACACGCACGCGTATTTTTGAAACATTAGAATTTCGAATTTATTTTTAAACTTTCTACAAAAAGAAGTAATAAAGCGTGGAAAAACTACATATATATTTGTGCACATGCCTATCCGCTGTTAAGCTGTTACAGCAAGGTAGACGAGCAAAAAGGCTGGCATTACATCGTATTGATCAACAGGGACAGGCACAGAGACGAGTTGTACGTGGTTTGATATTATTCAGCCAGAAGAGAGCGAGACAAGAGAACGGAATAGAAGAGACCCCTTATGCCACGTGAGCAACAGTTCAATTCCTTTGTTCTGAGTCTCAATAGTAATGAAGATCCTTTTCTATACTATCATGGTTCTCTAAACCCCCCCCCCCATTGCACGCTTTCGCTCACTCGATCACTCTCTCTTTATCCGTCATTCGGTTTTACGAGCGATCCATATCTATCAATCTAAAACTATTAGAGATTCAATGTTTTCAACGTGCAATCTTTAAGAAGCTTTTCTGATCTTTTTTAGATTTCCACCGTTCAATTTTCCCTATCATTCCACATTTTCTCTTTTATTTTTATGTTTCTAAAAGATATAAAAAAGAAACTTTTTGTTAAGTAAACAACATACGACGAAAGCATTCGCCGTTAAGATGTTCACTAAAAATAAATTTTTATTACTTTATTTTCAAGTTACAACATATTGTATTACTATTTAAATTCCATAGGAATAGAATTTCGCCCTTCAAAAATCGTAAATTAATTTTTAATTGGGAACAAAAATATACTAACCGTATTGTCTAAGCTACAGAAATATTAGTTTGTTTTCTTTTTTAATTATTCTTTTTAATTATTAATTTTCGATTACTTTTTTTTTTAAATTATTCATCAATGTATAAGCCATGATTGCACAATATTTTCGTGAATAAATTATTAAATACAAATTTTTCTAATTAAAATTATGAAAAAAAAATTTATTAACTTCTATTTATTAATTTTCTGATAAATTTCTGAAGGGAAATCAGTCAAGAATTCAGTATATTTACTGCCTGAAAATATCAAAAAGCTTTTCTGATCTTTTTTCAGATTTCCACCATTTAATTTTCCCTATCATTCTACAATACAAAATAATCAGGCTAAAACATACACATAGCATTCATGTACAGCATATAAAATGGCATTCCACGTAGCAGGCTAAAAGCCCAGCTACATAACATCACTAATAATCTGACTAGCGTTCTAGGAAGAATGAAAGTTGGATGCTTTTATCAAAAATATCGAGGTTATGCTTTTTCCTTCAGGAACTAAGTAACGTAAACCTTTTTCCTGGTGCTTCTTTCGATAAGATAATGATGTCAACACAGTAGTAATATTATATATAGTAATATATAGTTAAAAAAAACCCATTTAAACCAATTTTCTATCGGATTTAAAAATCTTTTATTTTTATTCAAATCATTTACGTTGTAACAGTAACGGAATTAATGTTTAAATTGAGATGAAAAGTAGGTGTTTATGAAGAGCAGACGACATGAGGAGTAAGTGTTGAAATGAGTCGGTGTAAATTTGTCCTACAAACAGGACAAACTTTGACCTACAAGACTAAATGTAAAAGCTACTCTAGGCTAAATGGTAGCGTCTCGGCCTTTCATCCGAAGGTCCCGGGTTCGAATCCCGATCCCGGAATGGCATTTTTCATACACTCAAAATTCCATCTTCATATCCCACGGAAAAGCTCCAAGCTTATACGGTGATATCATCAAGTAAGAAAAAAAACAGCGGGGAAAATGTTTTCCCGATAAAAACCAACTTCCGTCAAAGATTCAAGGAGTTTTTCACAGCTACATTATAACTTAACTCTACAAATTTAGTTCTACATTGATTTATGTCTATTTGCATGAGAATAAGTTTCAATCTCAAATACAGAATCATAAAACATAATAAAAGAAGAGTATAAAATATATGTATACCAAGAATGGAATTAAATAACTAGGAGTACTGGTTTCATCTTAAAATTTTAAAGAAAAGTAACATAAAAAAAAAAATCATTAATTGTTACAAAAACATAACCTATACTAAAATCTCTTCATATTTATAAACATCTTTTAACTTTGAAAAAAAAATTAATTACTTTCTTTTCCAAAGAATGTGTTTTAACTCATTTAGTAATTTTGAAAACCTCTAGTATAAAACTAAATAAACACTCATACTATTAATTTACTTTAAAAAAATCCCAACCAAATTTTTTCTATTAAATAAAAACCCTATCTCATATTTTTTTTAAAATAATTTAAACATATAGTACATTTTATTTTCAAACTAAGCAAAGATAAAAGTAACTTATGATGCAAAAAATATAATTAAAAACGTTACTTGATAAAAAATTTCAGAAAATCGATCACAAGTTTATCCTTTAATTTAGAGGCAAAATGACGCTGCTTGTACGCTAGTTGCATCAAACTAGTTCGTTTTTATAAAAATAATAGCTTATCAGCTCTGAACAAGTTCTGATGACGGAAAAGAAGATTCTTACAATTCTTTTGTGAAAAAGAGTGAATGAAAAAAGTGAAAAAGCAGATTCTCTCATGGTAACAACTACATTATAAACGGCATAACATAACAACATAAACAGCTATTAGTAATAGCATACTACATCACCATGTAGTATGCTATCTGTTTAAATAATATGTAAACCGTTAATTATTCTCTCTTCTATCGTTTAACTCGCAAATTTTTTTTTTACAGGAAATGATTTCTAAAACAGAATGCAACGGATTTAGATTTACAGTCTACATGTGAAATAACAAAAAGTGTCTATAAGCAGGAATGTATCGTCGTACAAGACGAATTTATACTAAACGTATTTTTCTGTGATCTGCAAAGGTAACAATAAAAAATCCCTTTTGGCATGCCGGATTGCGGAGGTAGATTTCATCGTTGCTAAGTAGGGAATAAAACGATTTCCACCTTAAAGTTAAGAAAAACTTCAAATTTACTCAGTACGACAATGGTTGCATGAGAAAAACGTTTCACATGTTTAGCATACAACAAGCCCTATCTTCTTACAATTTTGGTCAACATTTTGGTCAGTCCTTGCCAATAAGGGTTGCTCATATTAAAATTTAATTCCGAAAAAAGTTTCAGGTAATGTTTAGGTGACTAACGACGACCATTTTAAACCGATTCGATACTCTGCCTATTATGGGAGGTATGAATATTTTTCTCTTCAACACCCCATTTTTTCCACCCATTGGACCAATAGTTGGCGATATCAAAAAACTTTACTTAATAAGTTTTAGGCTCTCATCCAAAGAATAGTGGGAACTTTAAACGAATTCGATATTTTACTTAATAAGAAAGTTATAGAGATATTTTGTTTTTACGAAACCCCCCATTTTCACCCCCATATCTAATTTTTCCCATTAAGATACTCGAGCGAGGTTTTGGGTCCTTATATTTTATGTATAAATTTGAAAGTGGTTGGCGCAAAAATTAAGGCAGTTATCGTGTCCACAAGAAAGTGAAATATATATATATAAACGTTTGAACAGACGGTGGTTTTAGGGTCTGGGGAATGTGAAACGCGAAGAAAGACGAAATTTTTAGGAAGTCGAATCATGGTATCCATTACAATAGGTAGCTTTCTTATGAAATCTACCTAAAATTTAAGATAGATTGATATTTAAATTTATCTGATAATAAAGTGAGTTGAAAATATTAAGTGAATAAAGCAAAAGCAAGTACTAAAAAAAAAGAATAAGAAGCAGTGAGCTGTTGAAGTTGAAAGGTAAAGGAAGGTTAAGGAAAAAAAGGAGATATAGAAAGAAGAAGGAAAAGTAAAGGAAAAGCTTCAGCCTAAGTAATCTACTATATAAAAGATCCTACTTTCCTTAATCATAAAAAGGAAGTAAAGCTCACGACACTAAGACTGCTTGCCGGTTATGCAGATTAAACAATCTTTTTACGAAACTTCAACCGCAAACAATTTAGAATAAACCCACAACGAAATTGTGGCAATTCTTTTTTTTCTTCAAGTTTTATGATGAATAAAAAAAATGGAGACTTCTCTACATTCATGATTATATTAAAACGTAGCAATAAGGAACAGTAAAGTAGGTCAGCCGAATGTACTTGTCTACAGTTATTTCGGTTCATTATCATGAACATTATATTAAATTAACTAAATCCCCATGTCACTAAAAAAAATAATAATAATGTTATCCCTTGGGGCGCTACTTCCATTTGTTTATATTTTACATAAGGAACATGAATTTTAAAAAAAACCCTAAAAAGTTTTATTCAGATTTATAAAAATTTATTCAGATTTTTGTTCGCAAAAAAATTAAAAAAATTCTAAAATGTTAATAATACATAAAAAATTAATTTCACTGAACCTCTGAAAAAAAAAATGGCGAAATCTTTTCCCAAAGATTTAAATTAAAAAAAAAAAATCATTAAAAATATACACCCTTTGTTCTCTCCTCATTTATTCTGTTTTTACATACTTCTTACTTTCTTTCGATATATCTTCCGTTATTAAAGAAATAAAAAATATTTCACACTATCGCATTAAAACATTAAAAATGTGTAATTTGTCATACCCTTCGATACAGCCAAAATACTAACCTGATAAATATTCTAAATAAAAATTTAAATATAATCCAGACATAACTTTTACAGAAATTTTTATCACCGTTTGAAAGGTGATAAGTCACACAGTAAAAGTAATCACCCATAACAGTTTCAATCGGTTATCGATCCTGAAAAGAGACGTCTCGTCTTTGGGTATCTCGTCGATGGGTATCCATATCGTCCATAATTTAAATTGGTTCAAGCACCTTTAAGCAGGAAAGGAGAAGGGTATTTCTTAATTATTTTGCGTTGACCAGTATACTAAAAGAAAAAAGATCATCTGAGGAGAGATTAAGACCTTCCTAGATAAAATTATAGCCTATCCCAACAATCATGCGGAATTTAAACTATCCGAATGAACTGCATAACCGAAATCAATCAATTTTCACCAAATGATACTCATACCCATCACCAATATTATATAAATGACGTTAACGATATATAACCATGATTTCCGATTCAAAAGATTAAAGATTTGTATCATTCAAATTACTAGTGGAGGTTGAACATGCACGGGTAAATTATAAAACGGTTAAGCCGTTCGTTTAATTATTTCATAAAAACAGCATACAAATATGTATAAATAAATACTAACAACAGTATATACACATAAAATTACATAAGGCGCGTCCACAGTGATGAGAGTATTTTCCACACCCGTCATTGTATTATTATACAGTAACATGATACGGAAATGAGTTAACAAATTTCAACCGTATCAAATGTCTTAAAGGCAAAAGTATAATTTAGCCGTTCGTAACATATAAGCCGATCATTTTGACTATTATTCAAAACACTTTTATTTATATCTGTTAACGTATATCGGAAATCAATTTCGTCTTTAATAACAGTCTCGATTTATAACGCTAAAAGCAAACGGAAAATTTTATACAGTAAAAATACGAAACAGCACGTTTTCTATATTCAAATACAGATACACACATACATGATACAGAAGTAAAAATAAAGGGATTTTAGAAAAACGTGAAAATATAAAATAAAGAAATTTTGTATTATTAAAGAACATGATTTTATTATTAAATCTTTATGCAAATTATCAATTCTCACGTTAGAAACTTCTAATAACATTACTTTTACGTGGTATAATATTTCGAACTACCACTTACGTGTAAAAAAATTTCGAAATCACGCATTATTTTCGTAATCGTAAACAAAATTTACATTAATAACTCAATTAGATATCAATATTACATAGTACGTGATAAAATAACCCATCAAATAATAGCTGAATGTAAATCAGCTTTCATTTTTTATTTTTATTAATCATAATAAATATCAATAAACATCACGTATTCGAATCGAATATTTTGCTAAAGATTAAAAAAACAGTGTTTATTATTAAAGAGTAACAAAAAAAAAAAAAAAAAAGTAAAAAACAATATAGTTACGTAAATAAATAGGAAAAAAAGAAGCAGGAAGAAGCTTGAGGCAGTAAGTATTAAGCAAAGATATAACTTTATCTGTGCTCAAATATCAAGGGAATGATGCAATAAAGGACAAAATAAAGTCGTTGGAAATCAAAGTTGATAAGACTAAAAATAAAGGGCTGCTACTCTAAAGACATTAAGGAAGAGCATATGACCTTAAACGGCCTGAAACGTCTTGGCGATCGTTTTTTTCAGAAAGGAAGTACGGAAAGAAAACGTCATTGAGATAGGGGGATCGGCCATGAAACCGATGAAAAAAGAACAAATAAAAGATAACAGATAACAAAATAAATGCTACGAATATATTATGTACAGGTCGATAAAAGTATTTTAGTTGCCAATGATATGCCGCAAAAAATAAATAAAACTACATTCCTGTGTAAAGCGTCTTAATAAAGATAAAATCTACAGGTCAGTCGATGAGAAGACCGTAATAGCGATTATAAGTTTACGACAACGAACAAAAAAATATGAAATAACAAAAGAGGGACGACGTAAAGATATGCACTGCCAACAACCTGACCGCAGTTCGGGTCAAACGAACGCTAATGACTGGCAAAAGTTACGAATTACAAACAACTAGGTGTTGTAATTAGCAAGCATGATGCAGGAAAACGTTGCAATCAATTTCCGTGGAGGTTACAGGGAGTAAACGGGAGGGGTGAAGAGTATGGCGAGCAGGGCGCAGAGGTAGTTGGGTGGTGGTTCAACCAACAGGAAAGGCAAAGCAGGCCTTAGCTCAGACCTCTCTCGACTCCATCCCCTAATCGGGTTACGTTACCATCCACCTTCTAACAAGCCTACTACACTCTTCTCGCTTTTCTCCTCTTCAGTTTATTTCATTCCATCCTTTCAACTTTCCTGGCCCCCTCTCCTTTTAACTTCTTTATCCTTTATATGTAAAATTTCCTTACACACGAAAATATTTCAATAATGTCAAAATTTATAACAGTGATTATATTTTAATATATACAAAAATAACTTTTAGTGCTGTGTTTACAGAGTGAACCAACACACCCACACACAAACTACTTTACAGAAATAATAACTCAATAATTAAAAACAAAGCTAAAGAAAAACAAAGTTCATCAAAATATACTAACGTATCTCTTTAAAAAAAAACACATTTTATCTGACCCAACAAGAACGTTTATGATCATAAGTCCAAAAAGTGGTTCGATAGACATATCCATCCATATCTTTCTATTCAAGTAAATCTCTTAGTCTTAATATACAATATATAATAATTATTAATATCAGTACAATTGAATACATCTCTGCACAACAATTTCACTATCCATTCTAAATCAAAACTTAACATTTGTTCTGAGTTTTAAACCATTTATCAATTAAACATTATTATTGTCCGTGTTTTGCTAGTATAAAAGGCAATTAAACGCTGCAAACTCAATATAGATCGACCCGATAAAAGTAAAAAAAGATAGGATTTAAATTAATGTCAGCTCTAAAATGGAAGTCAACAATAGAAAGGAGGAAACAAAAATTATTAAAAAAAATAATTGAGGAAATATTTCCAAAACGTTCAAAGGTAAAAATTAATGAAATTTAGGGGAAGATAAAAAAGAGGAAATAAACAAAAGCAGATATTAGGAAAAAGGACACAAAATAATGAATGTAACTGTCTTGTGAAACTCAAATACAGTTTGATTTTGGAAGGGAAATTAAAGTTTTTTTTTTAACCTCCAGAACCACAATTAAGTATCTTCAGAGGGATGAGATGAATGAATTGTAGCATTTGTGAAAAATTCCATGCCAGACCGGGATTCGAACCCGGGACCTCCGGATGAAAGGCCGAGAGGCTACCACTCGCGCCACGGAGACCGGCTGATTCTTGATTCTGGGTATGAAAAACAACATACTATATAATGTAAAATATTATCAAAACAAAGAATATAATATAATATAACATAACAAAGAATATAATTAGTTTAACTAATATAAACTATAATCTATATATATTAGTTATATGTAAACTAACAACAATTTTTATTTATCATTACATAGTAACACTAAACAATAGTAAATTGTTTATAATTGTAAATTTAATATCTGATTATTGGACAAGAAGCATTAGTTAAAATATACACATACTCATAACTTATTAAGAAAATTATTAAGCTGATATAACACCAATATTATCAACTACCATTGAACCATATTAAAGGAGGGATTGTTAAACGGACAGAAATTGAATGTAGGGGTGTTTAATTTCGGAACAGGACGAGTGACCGTTCGCATTCCCCGTTAAACTAACTTGTAAAATCTACATAACTCATACAACTACTACCTTTTCCCAATTCTCCTTTGCCCCTTCCGGCAGCCGCCCGTACCTGTTATTACACCTAAGGATTAATTAGAATTTATATAACAAAGTATTGTAGCGGCAAGTAATATAGATGGTTAAGGCATACCATCTATAATTCCAGTCCGACGGCCGAATAGTCCATTGGAATTTGGTCTGCTATAGTATTATGCAGTCGTCCTACCACAGATACCCAACAAGGTCGTCTTTTATAAACCGTTGCGTGATACTTACTAATGGAATATGTTTCGAGAATAAATCAACAAATATAACTGTCCAAGAAATAAAATCATCGATTAAAACAAAACCCTTTGAAGAATGAAACTAGATTAATTAATTATGGAAATATGCACAAACACGTGCTCCCACGCACACACATCCCCCTCACGCAGACACACACACGCTTTCATTCGCTCTAAAACTGATATATTATTCAGGTACTTTCTGTGGGGGAAACAAAAAATGAAGGACTGAAGATCACATGAATTTTAGAAGGATTAGTTCGTTGAAATATGCTGCCGATTCAAAACGCCGGAAGATAAAGTCAGATGATAAATGAAAAGTTCCTTTTGTGTTAAGACTTTGAAATCAAATTTATAAATGACACGAGGATTACGGCGAGCTGGGAAAGGGTGCTGAGCCTTGTTCGGCTGTCTTGTCACACTCTGCCTTGGGAACTTTGTTGGGTTTGTCGGATTTTGACGGAAGTGTTGAGGTTTTGTCAGACTTATGTCGGTTCATTCATCTGTCCATCTCGCTCAAGCATTAGGGCATTGTTCCTTTTAATTGGATTTAGGTCTGCTACAGGTACTACAGACTGGCTACAGCGACACACCGACAATGATACAGTTTTCGTCCTCGCGATCTCCCTATCCCTTCCTAGATGCTCGTATATCTAGAAGCGAATGAATAGTTGTTGTTTTTTCTTCTCTTCGTACACGGCATAAGGCGATCGCTTCACTCTCGCGTACGCAGATCTTTTATTTATAGATATTCTAACTCACCTCAACATCCTCCTATTTAGATAAAATAACGTATAATTACGTAGTTATCTGAAAAAGGCTAATCCTTTGTGAACCGGACCTTTCAGCTGGAAGAAGACTCTTAAAGCTTCGTGCATAATTATGCCTGTCTATGAAATAGAACATAATGTTTTTATTTTGAAATATTATAATTTTAAAATACGCTAAAGACAGTATATTTTAAACCACATAGATTGAAGATCAAACCAAGTATACAACTGCAGCCTTGACAGACAATTTATGAATACAGCAATTCTTGTCAAATTACTTTTAATTTCTAATATTAGACCTGAAATTACACGTCAAATCTGATATGACTTATATAGTATCATCTTTTTGGAGGCAATACAAATTCCCTTTTTGTGAACTCAACAAGTGAGAATAGAAATGGTGCCCATCAGACAACAGAACTGGAAACAGAAATACCAGAACTGTTACATCTATTTGGTAAAAATTTTACTGTACAATATTATCTTAGTAATACAACGTTCTAGTGCGAACACAGCCACGACATCTTTTCTCTGATCGATCCAGAAAGTTTTATTTAGCACTTCCATATATCTTTTATGTTTCTGTGTTAAATGCTTTAGTACCGTAACAATAATCTAGGATATATATATATATATATATATGTAAAAAAATAACGTACTTAAAAATTGTATCCAAAAAAATGTAGTAAAGTGTCAAGAATATAAAAAAATTAGTTTGATTTCAAAATCGATAAAGATGATTCAGCAAACTCTGGACAGTAAATCTGTAATCACTATAGATTCAGAAAGGAAATAGAAGGTAAAGAATGTTATTGAGGTAACAAGAAATATTGGAAATATATAAAGGTGCAAGTAGGTACGGAAAAAGGCACTCAAATGTGTCAAAAGGGATAAACTTATTATTAAAAAGACAAAGAAAGAAGAATAATTAAAAAGTGTACTTAAATCACTAAATGAATATGAAAATAAAGTACGCTAAAACTGAGTGATTGATCAAGGTAGAGATGATATGACGAAAATGCTGTGTGTATTACTAATCTTGTTTAAAATATGTAAATTTGAAAATATCATTTAAATTCTCTAATGAAGGAAGAAGAGTACAGAAATTTATTTTTTCCTTTTTTTAAAATTAATATAAACAGTTTAAAATAAAGAGAAATATGAAGAAATTACAGACAACAGTCTATCTTTGTACAGCCTTTTTTAATGATATAAAATTTTACGCAGTACAGTATAGTGCATTTAAATTGGATCATCAATGTTTATTACTGGTATCTATTCGCTTTATCGTCAGAGATATTTGTGTCTTAAGCGAAAAGCGTTACGTGTACTTTTAAGTATAAGAGCATGCGCCCGGTGTATACAGGGGAAGTACGAACAAGAAACAAGAAGGGAAACTCATTCCGTTTTACAAGGAACTATTTGGTATTTTATTGTGATGCTGAGACGTTAACGGTGAAATGTTCTGAAACACGAGATGGGATGGATAATTCTAGAATATGGCGTCAACAGATAGGTTAGATGGAGAGGGTGAATGAATGCGTTTAAGGTAATTAATTCGTCCGATTGTGTATCTAGATTAAAGCAGTCAGAACTGCAATTTAATGAATCCAGATCGTATTGTTAATAAATACATAGAAATGCTGTCAATAGTATAGTCTTTCCTCTGCGTCACTTTATAGTTCAAGTTTCATCGGTTGTTAATGTTTATTATTTTGCTCTACTTTAAAGCATTATTATTCGTAATAAAAATACTTCACGACGTTCTTTCATTTCTTTACATGAAATTGCTTTTTACAATGTATTATATGTATATATAAAACTCAAAAATGATGCGTAACGCGAAATCGTTTCATTTTTAAAATGCTTGTTTTTTTTTTAATGAATTTCAGCATTTTTAAAATTTTCGGCATATCATAAATGTTCAACTACATGTCGAGTAAAGAAAATACAGAAAAAATTGTAATTAAACCATTTCTGCAATCATTCTTTTAATTCCTACATTAAATTATTATAAACTATTTAGAGACAATTAAGGAATGGCATAATAAAATTCGTATACTACGAATCTATATACTTTTAACAGCGGATAGAAGAAATCTCCTTATCCTATTATGTTTTTATCTGCAGCGAAATATGATAACAAACATGAGATACCTACAAAACCCATCAGAAAGATTTATCAGCTGATAAAACGTTCTCCTAAACAGCTAATCGAGCTTTATACTTGGCATGATGTAGGTGTACAAAAGAAAATTCTACAGCTGAGCAAAAGAGTAAAGCTAAAGAATAATTTTTTTTCACTTTTACGAAAACGTAATCGATAACTTTTTTGTTAAAACATTTTATATACATTACAGGAAATAAACTTTATATTATATCAGATATTTTTTTTTTTACCGTTGTCACAATTTCTTTTCCTACAGCTATACGGAAGTAAATAAAGTAAAGATAAAATCCTAAGGACATAAGTTTTGAATTAACAGAGAAGATAATTTGACAAGAAAACGAACTTATTAAATTAATTTTATAAAAATCTTTATTTAGTTGTTCAGGATAAAAATAATTTAAACCTTAATTTAAGTGAAACTCGCTAACAAAAGTTCAATTTAAAAATAAATTGACTGATAAAAAATATATACGTAAGGATAATAATACAAAACTACTGAACTACTACTTCAATAATAAAATTATACGTTCGTAAGATACAATAAAAATGTAAATATATAAAATAACAATAAAATAAAAGAGTAGGCTAATAATGAAATTTTATGATGCACGCCACAAATAATAAAACACTTATTAATCCCGAGCACACTTTCAACAGCTCACATTTAATAAGAAACTAAATAAATAGGTTTACATCTACTACAATCTATTGTATAATAATAAAATTTATTTACACTAACTATAAAGTCTTTTAAAATCACAATTGAAACACAAATAAATTTACAAAAGAACGAGTTAAGAAACTAAAATTAAATTTAGCTGTATCAATTTTTATTACTATTATTATATTATAATAATAAAAATGAGTAACGGGTAAGTAAAACAAAGTCAAAAAAAATACATACACATAAAAGACTGAGCACGTAAAAAGGTTCTTATGAAAAGTACATATCGTAGTTTTATAATTTTGAAAAAAAAAAAGAACTATAAATAAAATTGTTACATGTCTATTGTCACTATGATTATTATATTTTATATATATATATA
>JAAAKQ030458755.1:0-24272 GCA_010016005.3 Zanna intricata | reverse complement strand
CATGCCTGACCGGGATTCGAACCCGGGACCTCCGGATGAAAGGCCGAGACGCTACCACTCAGCCACGGAGACCGGCATCTAACGTAGAAGCGATAATTCGGGACTTTTACATTTTCTTAGATATTACGTTACTGTTTGACCATTATAAAAAAAATATATTTTTTCTTTGACGGTGAGTACTTTAATTTGAAGATAATTTTTTTTTAATCTATTTAGAAATTTTCCTGGTAGTTACATAAAAATCAGACTGTACGATAAGTAGAGCCGTAGATTTTTCAAGAAAACCTTTGAAATCTCCTCCGTTATCTGTCTATCGCTATTACTGTTAGTCTATACGCTGTGATATTTTGTATCTACTCATAAACGGTCACTATTTGATGCTGATGCTACATTAATTCTCACAAGCCCGAATCTGTGTTTTACTTTGTTTTGCTTGTGACCACGGACTAGGGATTAGATATACCCTAATGTAGGCCTCGTAATCCCCGTTATCTGTCTACCGCTATTACTACTAGTCTATACGCTGTGATTTCTTGACGTATCGGCTAATAAACAACCACTTTTTCTGTGATGCTGATGTTGCATTAATTCTCGCAAGTACGAATCTAACTGTGCTTTACTTTGTTTTGCTTGTGACCACGGATTAGGGATTAGGGATACCTTAATGTAGGCCTCGTAACTGTCAACGTAGACAATACACGTTTATAATTGCGGTTTGTCAGCAGAATCCGAATCATAATATTCGCTACAAGCTCATCAGATTTAATGTTTGAATCGACTGAGTAATTACATTATGGAAATAAAACTACGGTGCGATCTTATTTTCTTGACTTAAGGAAAACGGTTCCAATAATATTCACTAATTTTGTACAAACTATAACAAATAATTAAACGGATGCCCTGAATTTGTTATCTTCTTTCATCGCTTGAAAGATTAAATAATAATAATAATAATAAAAATTGAATAATAATATAAACCGAAACAGAAATATTATTTTACTATGAAAATTAAATACAGATAAATGGAGACAACGAATGATGAACGATTTGATTGTTAAGTAGTAGGCAGGTTGCAAAAAAGACACAAATGTTTGGAGGGACCCTTGTGCATGTGCACAAGTGTTGCGCATGTGCATGTATGGCACTGTGCATGTAATGCGAAAGATATCAGTTTTTTCAGTGCGGTAGAGCACAACATCGTGTGTGCCGATATTCTGCGCTTACCTCAAAAATATTTAATTAGTAAGAACGAATCCGTTCAAATAAAGAAAATATAAGATGTTTTTTTTGATTTTATACTGTAAGCTGCATATCCAGGGAGAAGGAATGAAGTCTAATTTACGTATCGATAGTAATACTCTGGTGAAAATTGTCGGATACACTTCTAGGTTTATCGTCGATAAACTTCGGTCGATGCAGAACGTACATCTAGCTTTTGTAATAGAGAAGCATCTGGTGTAAATGCTAAGGAAAGTCTGCTGTGTAACTTTGAAAGAACGTTTTTAATTTCGTATAATTTCTCGTTAAGGTAAAGTTATTGCCTTTTTTTTCAATCGTTATACTGTATCTCTGATATCTCAAGTATTTTCATTCAATAAATATTAAAAAAAACGTATTTCACACAGTTAAAAATTATTCATTAGTAATAAAATAATTTTAATGAATTAAACGAATTTTAATAAATTTTAACGAATTTTTATGAAATTCAATTTATTTCTGCTGTGCAATTCAATAAAAATATGAAATGAAGATTTAGTTTTCCTTCTTTTTTAAACATTAAATTTGAGTTAGTATTCCGCTTAGCTATTTTATTTGTTTGTTTTATGCTAATTTACTTATTAATTATAGAAGCGAGAAAGAAAATGTCCGGTAACTGATTTTTCCGGTGAACGGAAAAAAGAGGAAATACCATGTAACTATAGGATATTTGTTCTATCGCTAACCTGTACTAACCGCTACCCTACGGGTTGAAGTTGTTTTTCTGTACGTGACTTTGAATTTTAATTATTCTTCTGCTCAGAATACATTTGAAGAATTCCATAAATATTAATATAGCATGTGACCGATCTAAAAATTTCTATCTTTTTGAATAATTGATCGTGTGTGTTTTTAGTTTCATACCGTTCCTTTCATCGTTTTAGGTGGGTGAGCTCGATTCTAATCCTTGGACGACGTGGTGACGTGTTTCACATAGAAGCGAAAGGCGGGCAGGGAGTTCAGCAAGAACATTACAGTCATCGTCGTACCCTCAGCTACGACCCCGTATCGGACATCAGCTTCAGTGGAAACGACCGATTCCATGCGCACCTTTCAAAGATGTATGCGTCCGCTGAAGGGTAAAGAATCTCCCTGCCTAGACCTCCAGCTGTAAATAGAGGTAAGCTGATAGTTTATTTTATGATTATTATTACGAAAATAACATATATATATATGAGCCGGTGTGATGTGAGCAGTATTAAATTATTTGGGGCTTGTAACGTTTACAAATAGGCAATTGTACAGTAGTATCACTTATTGCAGGATTTAAAGTACCACGTATTTGTTAAGCGATCGAATGAAAATTTTTATTCCGAAACGATGAAAATAGGTAAACTGAAAAAATATAACGTACGTAAAATACGGAATACGAAACGTTAATGAAAAACAAACAACAAAAAGCTAACTTGACTGCCTTCTATCGTCTGCAATAACTAATTTCAAAAACTTTCAACAAATCGATTCCTTAATTCCCCAAAAAAATAAATAAAATATTAAAAAAATTCTGCTTTCTTATACCTGTTATATCCGATTATTATAATTATTGTTATAGATTTCTAAATGATCTAGGAAAGTTTATCGACCGCAATTCACCGCCATCAATTAATCATTTTAGTTCCGCGGCAATCTATCGCATAAAAAATTTACAGCCACAAATGTTCTCTACCATATTTTATTATCAGCCTATACGTGTAATTTATATTTTATTAGTCGCTTTAAATTTTAGATAATAAAGCTTTTCTCAAGGTGTTATTTAACAATTAAGTGCAGCTAAAAATAGAAGTTATGTTCTAGGCATACGTTTTCTAGAAACACACATCGTTTCAGGCGGTTTAACTTAATCATCCAATATTAACTTAAATCGGAGTAAGGTAGGGACCTACTTAATTCCTTTCATTTCAACCAAAATATTCGTATGAAATGCGGAACGTACACCGGCTTGTGTTTGAAGGATTACCGAGAACGAACACTTCTATTCAAGAGTCGCATAGAGATTTTGAGAAACAAAATCGCTGCTTATCACCCCAAATTTTGGAATTTTATCGATTGCATTAAAAAAGAACAGAGTATTAAAGAAATGCGCACCGAACGATATTTAAGTGTAAGTGATACGGGCAACAAAATAAAGAATTTTCGCGACTGTAATGAGCGAATTAAAAGGCTTTTTAGTCGCATGTGATAAACAGGGGATGATATTATCGATTATCGAAATGAAAAATTTTCTTATTAATAATATATATACTACGTTGTAATACTGGTTTTTTTAGTAATTAATAATCTTAATGCGACTGTTCTGATCATATAAATATTAATTTTGAATTTTTGCAGCCTACTATGACATACCTATGTTATAATTAGTTCAGACGCGATAGTTTTTATTCAGTTATTTTTTGGTTTCGATAAGAATGTTATAATGAGTATCATTTTTTTTCTCTATGTAGTAGGATATTCCCCTGATATCGAATAATCGCCATATTTGTGGCGCAAAATATATCGCAGTAGTCGAGTACGCGGTCATCATTCAGCACTTTCATAGATGGCGGACGATGAGAAATAAGTCTCTTAGTGACAAACATTTGTTCTATTCAATCTGCAGATTCACCATTCGCTTAAAATAACTGACAATCCTGGACAAATTTGTCGTTAATATTACTAGAAAAAGGGATATTTTTCACATCGGTTTGTTACCAGAACTTGTAGAAATTATTTTCTTTCTCTACAACAGGCAGTGAATATCAACTCTGGTATAGATCCTCGTCGATGTGTTTCGTAAAGAGAATGTCGTCTTATAGATTTCAATCTTTAAACGAGCCTCCTGATAATTGGATGCCGCACGATTAATTTTCAATTTATTCTTGCAAAATTTAACGGACGCGCGATGAAGTTTCCGGGATAGTTAATCGAGTATAAAATCGTACAGATAAATAATCTAGCTGATTTACGCCGATAATACGTCCTTTGATCCCGAGAACCAGTCCAAATACTTATTATTGGAGAAATTATTAATTTTGATATATCTACGATGAAGTTTATCTTTCCGGTTGACACTACCGGTCGGTTTTCGCAACAGTCTTTATACCCGATTTATAAATCGCTACCGACATATTTGCTCGGCACCAATTTTACCACCGATTGACATAGAACCGTTTTCTAAGTTCTTTAATGGTCGTAAAATATAATACAGGAACCGCTAATCATATCATTCACTTAAATGTAACGGTGTATGGTTTCATCTCACCTATATCGTCATCAACCCGTATCGTATTTAAAAATACAAAAATAGGGATAGATAAAATAAGAATAAACAACACAGCTATACATATATGATTCTCTAAGATACAGAAAGGTGTTATGTATGTTTTTTAATCTTTTACAGGATAATATAACAACTACAAAATACTAGTCGCATTATATCTTTGCTCGTGAGTTTGATGTGTTTATTAGTGAATTAAATAATAAAATGTATATATCTTAGTATGTATCTTAGAGGAAGTAAAGAATTTATCGTAGTATATTATTACGGACTCCCTACTCGTAACTAAACAACTCGGCTAATAATTTTATAGAAACATTTATTTCACACCGACTGTATTGATTTGAAATATTTAATCATACTTTTAGTTTACGAACTTGTACACTAAGTAAAAACGGTTATTTTTCCTTTATACGATGTTTTTAATCAGTTTATCAAAATTAACGAAACACGTTTTTTTTCTTTAAACATCATAATAACTATTACTTAAAAAAAAAATTTTTACTTTGTGAAACCTATTAGTCTAATCCTGTTTTTTAAGACGATGAGGATATCTATCCAAAATCTTGATTTTGGATAGATAAACGAGGAGAAAAACGAGAAAAAGTAAGGAAATAATATGACGTATTCTTAGAATTGCTTTTGTCAGATTTATATTCAGTAAATACAGATGGATTTAGATAAAATAACGATAAAAAAGTACTTTTTATTGGGGGGAAAAAAATTTCAATAATGAAATTAAATTAAACGTATTACTGAGAATTGATCGGGAAGTAAAATAAGATTTTACTCCCACGATTTTACCGTAATTATGAAGCGAACTAAGCTGTAAATAAATTTAATCGGTCAGTAAAGATGTAACGCGACAAGTTTACGATACGATATATTATACCCGTTACTAATAATAAGAATAATATTGTTAATAGGAATTATGTTTAATATTAAAATTTTGTTATAGTTTGTTTCAGAGTGATGAAAAATCCTGTGCAGTGGTTTCAAACGCACACCCGTACGCACGTCATAAGGTTATCTTTGCAATCGATATTTGATGTTGAGTATATGTAATATGTCACCCCAGTTGGTCGCCTTCCCACGTAAACTCTTAGTATGACAGCCGGAAAGACGGCAACAAGTATTTACTTTTATTTGATTATATATGTATGTCTGGATAATAATAATAATTATAATAATAAATATAATAATAATAATAACAATAATAATAATAATACCGACGGAAAGGGCACCGTATGGTGTTGTTAAATTTTCCTTAAAAAAATAAAAATACATTGTTTGTATAAATATGAACTGTACTTTTACTTTCAATAACTAAAAAAATCAAGTTTACTAGTAGCCTCCCACTATTTACAGATGATTTTCAAGATTATTAACACTGTATTGGAGGAAAAAATTTCTAGCGGCTTTTTTTTATTCTCCGATAATGTTCGAATAATTTCGATAAATTTTTATCAATGTCGACGGAGTAGAATGG
Organism: Zanna intricata; assembly: GCA_010016005.3. NCBI lineage: Eukaryota > Metazoa > Arthropoda > Insecta > Hemiptera > Fulgoridae > Zanna > Zanna intricata. The sequence goes on along the minus strand of JAAAKQ030458755.1, from coordinate 18,273 downwards.
AGTATCTAAAAAAACCTGCAAGGAAAAACCAAAAAATCGGATACGACTTGACTTTTAAAAATTTAAGAAAAATCAAGAATTGATTCGCTGCTATTACACTTTCTTGTAATTAATCGCAATTAAATTTAATCTCCTTTTTTTCTTTATGAATTAATCCTTCGCATTATCTTCATTAATCGTCACTTAAGGTCGAAGGTATTTGAAAATAATAATTCCCTTTTTTCCTTATCCTGTTCAAAAAAGAAAAAAGTAATAGTTTAAAAAATTTATTCCGATCGAAGCTGCAGTTAATTGGAAAACTGTAACAATCAAAAAGTCCAAACGGTCACTTAGAGCACAGTAATATGATAAAATAACGGCAAACGGAGCCGTTAATAGGAATTTTTTAACAGATTTTTTATAGTTTTAAATGTTGACGGTCAATGCGAAACAAAATTATAAAATTCTTTTTGTTATTTCTTCATTGTTTTTTGACGCGCACATATAACGAAACGAAGTTTCGAACACCGCTAGAGAATAAATTAAAACCCCTTCTCATTGTTTATTCTTTCGCTACTACATTTGTTTTAACAATCTTCAGAATTTACCGGTAATGTTACGACGAAGCACTACGAAAACAGCTTAATAATGAATGTTCCATTGCTCAACACAAATATTAATTATAAAAAAAAATAATTGTATTCCGATAATATCATTCTTTAATTGGGATTAATTATAAATTAATTTATAATTCTTCAAATAGTATTCGATATTACAGTGTACGTAATTATATTAATTAGAATATAATGTTTAGTTTTATTCATAGTCAATTTTCATTTATATATATATATATATATATATATATATATATATATATATATGTTAAGGTGATTTATTTGTATTTTGTAAGTTACTGAAAGCGTGTAGTTCAAATTGTAAAATAGATTATACTTATATAAAAAACCGATTTATTCATCCGATGAACTATAAAAAGTAAGATAAATCATCACCAAATTATAAGAAATCAATAAAATGAATTTCCGATGGAGATAATTTCTTTTAGGCTGTGAGAGCCGAGACCAAAAAAAGACCAAAACGCTTTCGGTTTCCGCTTAAAGATTTCAACTCCGCCTTAATCAATAATTATTCAGTAAAAACTATACGTATAAAAAATTACGGACGAAGTCACACCTTATCTTTAGACAGTGGTTTCGCAGAGAAACAGGAAAAGTATAATATTCTAGCGATCCGTAATAGCGATTTCGGATTATTATTTGACTACAGTTAGAGGTAAAACGCAATTTTTCCTGATATTATTTATACGTTCCTCTTTTAAAGAAAAGTTATAATCGCACTTTTATCATTACCGAAAAGGGGTAAATATAGACCTGAGTAGGTAAATATACAAAAAAATGAAGAATGCGTCGCGCGTCGTCTAAAAATTCGACTTGTTTGTTCGATAATTCTAATTCTCTTGTAATACTATAAAACCGTAAAGCGGACCCCATTCTCCTTCCGAGACCTATCTCCGACGATTAAGCGAATACATTCGATTGAAATTTTTCGTTTATTTTTATCATAACAAAGTCGAAAACTTGCAGATATTTACATCAAAAACAGTGTTTTTTTTTCGAAATTTCAAGTTGTTTTAATAGATAGATGCAACGAAAAAAAGAGATAAAGGTTATAAAACCTTTACTGATAAACAGAAGTTAGAAAAAATTTCCGTAATATAAGGATATATAAAAATAAAGCGGGTACGATAATCGTAAGTGTAAGTTTGAAAAGAGAAGGAAATAAATTTTACATCGTATAAACCATCTAGAATTACGTACCGTACCAGTCGGCACTATGCTTTTTCATTGAGAATTCGTGAATCGTACGGATATTGAATAGAAAGACCATAGATAAATCGGTAAATTATACCGGTTTACCGATCGCTAATTAACGATCGCTGAAAGATAAGTCCGAGCGGAATGTTAGCCGTTCGCTACCGAATACTTGCGGTTGTCTTCTGTTCTGTATAAGCTTTCCTCCTCAGAGTTGTATTTTGGAGGCGGTATCGTCGATTAAGCTACGCGAAGAGTAGAAACTGTTGTGAAAAATTGCATTACCACTTCGACAAAAGTTTTATCCTGAACGTTATAGTAATATATTAATTACGCTTCGAATATACTCGTTTTTAAGTGATCCGATTCGAGGTAATGAACCGAAAACATCCATCGGGATCGTTATTATACAAAACTTACGCGAATACGGAATCTGTAAAAATATTAATTTCTATTGTAAAAATATTAATGTTAATATGACTGTCTTCGCCGAATTTGAACGCCCCTTAAAATTCGCCGAGATAGTGCAATATTTCTCTTTCCTTAAAATGTTTAAACTATTATTAATATTTCATCGGTTACAGCAATACGTTCCGTGAAATTCTTAAAAACACCGACGTAAAAGGGTAGACGTCTTAATTTTTTATTCGCCTTCGTTTTATTCAAAGTAGACTTGGACGGGCTCGATCGTAGTACGCGGATTCTGGATTGTATTTTACGTTCGATAGCTCTCTGGGCCCGTCGAATAATTTCCGTAATCCTGTTACTTCTGTCATTTCATACGTTTATGCCATCAAAGTTGAAGTCTATCGAAGCCAAAATAACGAATCGGAATCGTAAAGTATCGAAAATCGTAAGCTTAGGTCGTAATTCCTTGAAATAAAATATTTGGTAATTAAAAACAAAATCACCCGTTGCTAAGAAACGAAATAAAAAAATGAATTCACGCAAAATAATTAATCTACATATGGGAGCAGACTTACATTTTTTCTGTCGAAGAGAAGCTCTTTCGGATGACTTGATTACAAAATTACACAATTCTACGATTTAATTCCGTTTTCGATACGGAGAATAAGAAGATATCTTTTATCAAAAGGGAAGTAAAATTTAAATTTTTCGAAGATCGGAAAACCATAAAAAGATGTTCCCATAATACTAGTACATTGTTATTTTGTAAAGCCGACTGTTTCGGTCGATAAGAATAATTTTCTTATTGTATATAAACGGATCAAAATATTTATTTTTGCAATAGTAATTTATATAAAAAAAAATAATTTCTAATTAAATTTAAAAAAAAAGAAAAACTACATGAAAATGTAAAAAAAATATCATAGAAATAAACTACTCCATTGTATTCTAAAGAATCGCTTTTGTCGGATTACCACGGCAAATGGAATATTTAAAAAAAAATAACGACTACCTTAATATCGTTTTTTACCTTATTATCGTTATAAAATAATATCGTTTTTACAATGTAAAAACGATATTATTTTATTTATAAGAAATAAGAAACTTATAGAATACTAAGAAAGGCTTTACGATCCCCTTACAGACCACCGACAGCATATATAAGAATATAGTAAAAAGTTAGAAGAAATAAATCTACTTATACACAAAAATATATATGATTCTGAGATTAAAAAAATCGAAATGGAAAGCAGTATTTATATATAAAAAGTTGAACAAATGAAATTGTAAAATTAGACATCACCTCGGTTCGCTTCGCGGAGATAACAACACCTGTATTTAATCTCCGTAATTTAGGAAAATTTTAAAACGGGTAAATTAAAAGATATATATATTCTTCAGTTCTACATATACGGTGAACTTTCTCATTCAAAATCGTAAATTCTTTTGTGTTTTTTTTTTCACCTTTCCAAACCATATAATTTCGAACTATTTTGAAAACTTTATCCGATTTTACTGAAATAATAATCGTTTACAATTTGTATAAATGAAGCGCTTAAGATCAGCTTCAGAATGAGTACGTCGATCGAATGATGCTAGATATGTTGCGATCAGAACGCGATTTTATTCCTATTTCAACGATTATAATATTAGCATATACTAGTATAACAACAATCAATAATCGTGGTTAAATTTTTTTTAAACAGTATCTTGAAAAAAAAAACATTTTTTGGTATATCTAGAAATCAAACAGATAAATCGACGACCAATCATTAATTTTTAACACGTGTTCATTATTTGTGAAATTTTAATTAAATTAACACGTGTGTTGAATTAGACTAAGACAGAATTCTCAAAAGGTTCTTCAATCAAGAAACTTTATAAATTACGCAGCCTATAAGGCGATCGATTAAACGAATAATATCCGTAAAGATTTATCTTTTAAAACGAGGGTATATTTTATCTACCGTACTGATAATACTAGCCGACCGAGAGTACTATTCATCCCGTAAATTCATTTCTGCGTTGTACACGTTTATCTCGTATTAGTATGTAAATAACTTTTTTATGTCGACCGAGATACGGCAGCTCTCCGATTTAAAATTTTCTTTTGAATATGCGAGATAATAATACATTTTCTTTTGAAAAACTATTTAATAAAACCAGAATAATAATAGTGACTGTTGTCCGTTGCGGCATAAAATAAAACCCCGGTAAAAGGATCGAGGCGTGGCATAAAGAGGGATGGTGGTCTATTCCTAGAGAAATTCATTTTAGTTTACTATAAAGCGAGGTGAATGAAAGGACTGCGTTGTGGGACGGTTCAAAACAGCTTTGCTCAGTCCCGATAAAAGTTATGTGTTGACTGCACTGTTTTTGTGATCGGTTTTTTTTTTGGGTTGACACACACACACACACACACACACACACACACACACACACGGTCTCCTAAACCGATTGAGCTCTTATTTAGTAGATAGATTAATTAAATTGTAACTTCCTTTAAAACCCTCTGCACCGGTTATTTTCATTAACTTGTTCTACCGGTTTTTTCTTTTAAATACATATATGTTGCCGATAGTTAGTTAAAAATAACTTATAATATCCGCAAGATAGAAAATAAAAACGGCACTTTTAATCGTAAATAAGTTTAAATTCCATCGATCTATGTCGATTTTTTTTTAATAATCGATCTAGAATCATTCATCGAATTTACCCATATTATTTTCCTTTGCATATTATTACATGATGTTACGTTATAGTTTTGAGAAAATAACGTAAAAAAAAAAAAAAAATAATAATAGTAATTCAACTGTTGAAAGCGAGTCGAGGAGGTATTAATTAAACTTTTTTCGATAGAAGCAAAAACAAATATTTATTTTATAAACTAAATAAATTTTTAATATCGGTGGTCAATTTCATAGAAAGAACATCGACCTTTTATGAAATATTTTGGAAATTTATAAAGATAGTGAATCGTAATAAATTCACTAACGGGTTTCTACTTTACGTTCGACTACGTTTTTCCGCATTATGTATTTTTGATCGAGTTTATATTAACAAGTATTTAAGTTTTAGTGTAAATAGTTTTGATTTATTAAATTGTTGATTACAGGAGAATCTCTGGCAGCGTTAACGTCGTATGAAATATATTGTTAGAGTAAAATCCTTAAATATATTTGCAACGTATCTTACTAATAAAACCCTTTTCCTTTATATCTCGTAGATTTTCTCATCGTAAAATATTTTTAATTATTATCTAAAGAAAAATATTCGATTTTTAAAAATTTAAGAACATTATGAAGATTTATGAAATACTTTTTACAAATTTAAAATAATGGGCCTAGACAAGTTTAAAAATTTTAATAAGCGATGATGATAATCGTCTGAAATAATGCAAATAAGATCTATCCGCTCGCACTATAATTTTATTAGATTAATTGCTGCGAATTTAAGAAAATTTACGAGTATTAGAGTAATCGATTCGTTTAAAATATTAATTTTGATTTATAAGAGGTGAACGTGCTAATAACAACCAGTGTATTCTCGATTATTTACTGCGATAAAAAAGTCAAGTGCTGTATGTAGTTAAACCTAAATTGAGAACGACGAATCTTTTTTTTATAGATAAAAATAACTACATCGTAGTTTTTTTTTTAAACATAATATCGTAATCAAATTAAAGGGATTTCTCTATTAAATAGTCCAGGTGAAAAGGCTTAAAACGTCAATATTTTATTATGTAATGGTACGACCAGAATTATTTTGTGTAAGGAACCACAAAGGAATCAAGCTTTTCAAGATTCGATCGATAACCGAGCGATAAAGTGGCGGAATTGTTACCTACATTAGATTCTGTTTTTTCGACACGAAAAAATATATACCTATTACAACGAAAACGGGACGAATAATTCTATTCCAAGTCCCATTTCTTGAGGAAATAGCGTTGTAGGAAAGTTTATTGTTTTCAAGCAAAGATTACCGGTGTTGTTACTTCCGCTTCCAGTAAAAAGCGAACGCGTCGAAGAAGTTTACGAGATACATTGTAACGCTTTGTATCACCTTATAGTGCGCGTTATTTATCGATCCGGAGCAAAGATATTTATTTGGCACCGAGGGAGATAAATTCGTATTTATGTTAGGAGTTTAACCCGGCCTTATGAAAAGAAAAATTGTGCTAACAGTAAAATTATAAGTCGATATATTAGTTAAGATATTCTCATTTAATTTGCTTGCATTGAGGATCATATAAAATAACTACAGTTATTGTCGTTATTATTACTCGACCGGCTGTGTTAATCGATTATCTAATTTATTTAAGTTCAAAAAATTTTACCTACCGTATAATCGGTACAATTATATACAGAGGAAGGATGTATCCAGTAAAATATATATTAGAGGTAAGAATTCTATTCTTAAGATGAATTAGACTTTCAATATTAAATCGATAAGTAAATTATTAAATATTACAAACATCTTCTTTTTTTTTCGGTTAAACCGAAAATCTATTGTCCGCTCTTGTTTAGTTGGGAGTACGTTGTGTATTTTTACTGTTTTTCGTTTTCTATAAAATTTGATATTTTTGAGCGCAATGAATATTTGGTCTGCACAGAAAAAGGCGGCATCTTTTTTCATAAAGATGTGAAGAATTTAATTTAACAAAATGGTTGAAGGCTCTTGCTGAAATTATCCGGCGGTAAATCTAATATTTAATACTATGTTTTTAGAAACGTATAATTGTTTGAAAATAAAACGAAGTGTGTAATTTTCACGCGATAAAAACTACCATTTAAAAAAGTTTTTTTAATATATTCTAAAACGTTATTGGTGTACGTAAAAACAAAGAACAAGTGGAAAAAAGTTTTTTACGAATAAAATTACAGAAAAAGTCTTTTGTTCCTCTCGTCTCTCTCTCTCTCTGTGTGTGTGTGTGTGTGTGTGTGTGTGTGTTTTAAAAATTATACCGGGTCAAATTTAAATCTTAAGTATAATTCATTATTCATTTTGATTTGGTGATGATAAAACGCGCTTTACAAGGAAAAGAACTAAATTATAAATATAATCTATTTTCATGCATCGTACCGCTGCATAACTACATCGTCTCCTGACATACAGTCCGAATGTAAAAATATTTTTTGTATTTCTTATTAAAATAAAGTCGTATCTAATTGTCTTCTCCATAATTTGCGCGATTGTTATAAACTAATCAAAGATAAGCTTTTATATATTCATAGATTTAGCGATAAATGAAATCGTCATTTTAAATATCATCGGTAATCTATTTCATAATATATAATAATGAGATCATATTGAAGTTTACATTGATTTAATTTATCCTGCACAGAAATTTAAAAAAAAAACCTTATTATTTAAGATAAAACCTGTTAAGATAAATATACATAACACGAATTCCATTGTCGAGATTAAAACCGCTTGTTACCTTTTAATAACGACATAATCTTCAGGTCGATGACAATAAAACGCAACCTTATATATGAGACAATAAAATCATTATAGGCTTTGTAAATTATTAGCGACGGTAGTAATAATTTTTACGATAATAACATATTGTTATTAACGTGTTTACATCGAGTATTATAAATACCGTTACGATAATAACATAATGTTATTACCGTGTGTAATTCGTATGTTATAAATACAGTTATCGAATGACAATAATGTATGATTATTAATTTTATAAAAATATTATCTAGGGATCGTTTTATATTATATATATTGCATATATATAAATGTACAAGCACACACACGCACGCGAGCGCGCGCGCACACACACACACACACACACACACACAATGAACATAATAATTAGATATATGTATAATTTATGTATATTTAACCAGCATTAAGTAAATAAGCTATTTAATGCACGAAATAAAATATGTTGATACATATGTCTCATTAAAGGCACTTTTATCTCATGAAAATATGTAACTTATGTGTTAAAAAATTGTAGAATTTCGTAGCGTTAAGGTATATTTAATGAAAAAAGTAACATTAAGGCGCGTCCTCCTGAAGTCGATCGTGTAATGTAAAGATGAAAATCTATAAATTTTGGGAGTTGTTACGCTGCACCGGCGTCAGAAGTGCACGTGGACAAATAAAAACTATTATGTAAGTCGAGAAGTTTATCGTTCGCACTGTTCTAACTAGTCGATTATTCCGCATAGCAAACGACGGGTCTTGAACGGCAGTCGGCGTTCGATCGACTTAAGGAACACCATCGTTCGTCAAGGGGCCTAAACAGACCTAGACGTCCGAGTTGCTGACGGCAAGTCGCTCTATATACGATCGACGTCTGCAGGGACGCGCTTTAACCGTACTGAATTTTAATTAAATTCATAGATAATAATTAATCTATTGTGGTAGACATTAGTAACAAAATTAAGAAGGATTTCATAGAAAGTTTATTTTCTAAAGATGAATTACTAGTCGATTGATGAAATAATCTTATGCGATTAGTTAATGATATATTGATTACAATAAAATAACAAAAGTAACAATATCTAATGAAATAATCGATAAAAGTTAAATAAATAATCTCGTAACAGTTGTCAATTCTTCGCATACAATAATATTCTCGTAATTTATTGATTAATAATATAATAAATAATAATAATAGTTAATTATTATTAAAGTTGTTGTTCTTATGATTGAATTAGTTTCTGTAGGGCCTATTTATTTTGACGCCTGTTCAGATCGCAGTGGCGTTCGGGACCGACTGAAGAGTTTCTGGTGATCGACAAAACAGGACCTATTACTGAACCGGTCTGAAGAGCAATAAACTAAAAAACAATTTTTTCCTTAAAATTTATTCGTACCCTTAAACGTATGTCGATGTTTTGATTTTTCGAAAATGTTCAAAACAATATTAATAAAAGATATCTTATTCATAGGACTCCGCAAAAAAAAAGTAAATAAATAAACGGAATAAGAGAAAGGATTCGGTAAAGGTTTCACACTCCAATCCTTCATAAGGATTGGATAATAAGGAAACTTGTAAAATAGAGTTTGCCTCATTACGTAAATATTTACGCTGAGCCGTCGCGGACGGTTATTATTGATAGAAAGAGCAATGAAGTATAAAAACAAATACCTACCTTTGCCGCAGAATGTTATATTCTGGTTTAATTTTTCTAGAAATGTAAATGCTACGGTACGGTAACCAGCGATTAAGAGAAATTTTTAAATCTGTAGTCATTTATTTTTAGGCCGAACATAATAGTAAATATTTTTTTACTCGGTAAACATTTTTTTAAAGCTACAAAATATACATATCCTATAAATAAATAATAATATTAATTCGTGTATGAATAAACTAAACACACGTTATAAATCGCAATTTAAATTAAGATATTTCTTATCGGATATCTATACCTAAAACCAGAAATATTTTAATCCGTATTCCATCTACTAGATTAAAAAAATCATTATTAGAGTGTGACGTTTTTGATTTCTGTCCTAGTAATACTGCATTCCCCACGAAGTTTTACTTATCGTATTAAAAACTGGTTGTTTTCAAAAAAAGTAGAAACATCAAATGATTCTATCGATTACAGTAATTATATAGGTACTTTTTGGTTCAGCTTTGTACATAAGTAGTTTATGTATTATATAAATGTGAAAATATAATTTCAGAGCCTCAGACGTCTGTACGTGATTCTTTACGTTGTCATTATAACTCTTTCGCTGTGCCGAAGACGGGAGAAAAAATACATGAAAATTCTATCGGATCCACAATTACAAAATGTTCTTTGGTGAGGTACGGCCGCCACTATAACAACTAATTAATCGTGATCGATTTTTTTTATCGTAAATTTTTGTTTTTGTTTCAGTAGAAATTATTCTGTGGTTCACTGCCTTAGAAATAAGTACCTCATCGTAATCGTCATTTTTTTTCCCGTTTAAATACAATATTTAAAAATTTACGGTATTCTGTATAAATTTTGTTAACTTTATTGTTCCAGTATTCCAGATAAACAAGTAAAGAAATAAGAACGACAAGAATAACAACAACAACAACAATAATAATAATAATAATAACAATAATAATAATAATAATAATAATGATAATGATAATTATAAATTAGTACTTCATTTTAATCCAAATAAGGAGTTTCTGAATTTATTTACAATACTCTTTTGCTCAAATGAAACAATTATACATATTATTATTGAGTTGAGAGACTTGTGTGTATTGTATTGTATTTTTATGATAAAGGAGTAAATTATATATCAGTGGGAGGCCTGCATGCTATATTAAGTGAAATGCTACTTTTATATTTCTGTGAATTTTAATTGTAAAACAATTTTATAATATAAAATAATGTAATCAGAATTATTTGCATAAAATTAGTTCAAATTTTTATTAATTTCTTGGTTTCTTCATTAAAAATTAATAAATATTTTAACGATAGATAAGCGTTCACTCGAAAACGAAACGTAAGAAAATACTTTTATATTGTTATTACAATCATCATCATCGTTTCCAACTTCGAAACGAAGAGTTACCGAAATCTAAATTCAGATTATAAGAAAGAAATATCACCGAATTATATAAGTAGACGGTAAGAGGTTATCTCATTTAAATTTGTACGCTTTATTAATACAAGACTATGCGTTCGATTCGTAATTAAAACTTCGGAAACTAAAGCGTATTTCATTTGTAGTTAAGAGATTCAAAAATCTACCAGATTGATAGTAACGTTTTTTTTTTGTTGTCTGATTTCCCGGAGTAATTGTCCTCATTGCTCATCCCTATTCGGCGTTTAATTAAGTGTTTGTAATGTACCGTCCAACATATCTATCCAGATCTTTTAAATTTAAAAACGATGTGTCTCTTATTGAGAAGTAGAAAAACTAAAAATATGAAAATTAAAATAAATTGCAAACTTAAAAAATAAAGATAAAAAGAAATGCTGTATTAAAAAAAATACGTAAATTCTTTTAGAAGATAATTATTACCTGTTCGGTCTTTTAAGTTAATTTAATTATTTCGAAAGAGTATCATTTAAGATTATCAAATATTGTTGGAATAAGGACGAATCTTAGCTTTTGAATTCAAAATTACACGGCACAGTATTGCTATGAATTTCTAAATACATTAATCAAATACTGTGAGAGTTAAACGATCTAAAGAAAATCCGGTTAATGAAATAATTTTTAAATACGTGAAATGGAAATAAGGTACTGGACAATATATTTATACATTAATAACCTGTTGCGGAATCGATTTGTAAATTGTCAATTTTAGAAAGATTGTATTTATAAATGAAACGGATCGGTAACAAAATTCGGCATTTCTGTAAATCATATAACGGTCAGGTTTAATCGGGTCCGGTTAAACTAGGAAAAGTCCAGCGATCTGCATAGTATTTTTTTAAAAAGGGCCCCCGAGTTAATCTAAGCTGTGAAGCGAATAGGTTAAAGCGGTAATATTTATTTTAAAAATAGGGGTCTGAAATCAGACGCATATATGTTTATACTTCATTTTAAATTGCAGAAATTTAAAAAATACATAATCAAAGAAGAAGCGGGGAGAAAGCAAATTGTTTATCTAAAGATATAAGCGCAGAAGTTTTATCCGAACTTCAAGTTGATTAACCGTGAATAAATTACGATCGGTTTAAATATAGCCTGGTTATGATGGTAAAGATTATGATGTCTTGTAAATTAAAGTCGTAATAATTAGAGTAGCGTTTTGGAGAGGCAAGATTTTGAAGAAAGAATTAGGTGGTGTTGTTACGGTAACGCTCATAACGCTCACCCGCAGGTGAAGCAAGCTAGTGGTTACCGTTTTCGTTTACACCTCCTGTAGCTTTTGAAATTTTTGCTAGTTTTTATGATTTTGCCTCTAAGGATACTACTGTAAGTATTAGGACTACGTAAATAGACCGAACATTTTTGAAAGTATTCCAATTATAAAATTTTCTGTGAAACGTGTTAATTTTTCCATATCTGTTAACATATCTACTTACATACGTATATTATTTTTATATCTATTAACTATGTATAATTGTTAAAATATTTTATGGAATATCAGTTCATTTTACTACTGTAACTAAGTATAATACCTGTGTCTGTGAGATGTAATTAAGAAAATGATTATTTTATATACAATATATAAAAGCTATATTTATATATGTAATATCAATATAGTAATAATTAGTATTTATTTCTATTTTTTTTTTTTTTATTAGTGTTATCTGATTAATATATGCATATCGTTTGCATATCTAAATACAAAATAAAAGGTATTTTTATAATAATACAATTTAACGTAATGGATTAACTATACAAATAAAAAATTATCAGTATTATTTAACGTCATTACCTACCTGTGTATTCCAGGATAATCTGCATGCATGCTTCTCTATATCACTGTATTATCAAATAATTAAGTAATAAAAACTAGGCTTCCTTTCTCTGAAATGTTTACATGAATGTTTGTACGTGTTTGTGTGCGTGTGCGTGCGTGTGTGTGTGTGTGTGTGTGTGTGGGTGGGTGTGTGTGGGTGTATGTTCATGTGCATTGTGTGAATGTGTGTGTATGAATATACACAAGGTTACTAAGTTAATGTTGAAATTGTATTTAAACCTTTATTTTCAATGGATACATAAAATTATATTAAGAAATTATAATAAATAAATGTGTTATTAAAAGTAAAGTATTTTGTATTTACTTGTGTATTTACCCGATTATCCAACGACACTATAATGTAAATAAATAATATATATTCGAATATTATTGTAATGAAATTTTTGTTGCCTTTCAGACTGTAAAAGTTTAGACGGTTTGTTAAGCGATAGATCTCGTGGGATGACCGAACCGATCAAGTTTGCAGCAAGATCAAGCGAAATTATTTATTGTTTTAGTAAATTAAAAGTTCAGATAATTCCATCTGTTTATAGTTACAAATACAATAATTTCTAATTAACCCTAAAAATAACAATATCTATTTCTGTTAAAACAGGCTACAAAACTATTTTTGGGTTTCACGCCCTGTATTTTAACCGAAGAGAAAGGGCTTTATTGTATTACAAAAAAATAATTAAATACGATACACAATTAATTAAACGTATTTTTCTACACCGGTATCTTAACACTCGGGAATCATTAGAATAAAAACACCGGAATAAAAGTAAATTCATCTTCGGTCCTGATTGTAGTTTTCATTTTTTTTTTTAACGAGTGGTATCTTCGAGTAAAGGTCGGATAAAAAGAAAGAAATATATTGTTTTAATGGTACCGTATTCAGTTCTCAGATAAACGATACACAGATTAAGATCTCGGTCAACCTTACGGTGAGCCGTTCAGGTAAGCGCTACAGTTTGAAATTCAAAAGTCAGTAGTAAAGATTAAAGTAAACCTGAATTGAAGATTGCTGTACTGGTCGAAGAAAAAATGCGAATTCCAAGTTTGACGCGATCTCTTTTTTTCACTTCTATTTACTTAGGGCTCGATATTAAGACGCTCGCCGATTTAAACTCCTGAAACATTAAACAAATTCGGGGAACGACCTATCTTCCGCCGGTAAAGAATTCCTGGACGTTATTATTTGTGTAGAACCTTCAAATAAATTCACCAGAGACCGCCTTTTTTGATGCGTCTCGAAACATTTAATATCGGCGAAATCACAGTAGCCTCCTCACAAGGAAAAGCTGAGATCCTGAGCCTTTCTGAGCCGAGCTCTGGCTCAGAAAGGCTCATAGAATAAAAATAGGGCGTTTAAAATCAAAATAGGGCTTTTTCTGAGCCGAGAGCTCGGCTCAGTCTTTTGTTCTTATCCCCACCCTCTTTATTGCATTATTTATGAATTTTTGTTGTTTTTTCACGTACTATCTGAGTTCGCAACCTTCGACGTCCGAACACAAAACTAGCACTTTTTCCGCTCAGGCGCTCGAGTTTACAGTGAAGCAGGACGATCTCATATAGTAGTGTCACTCATAACAACGTTTTTAAACGGTACTTTTACAGCATACTGTGACACGGCGACTGACGAAACATCACTTTTACTTCACAAAGAAACATACAATATTACAATATTAAAAAAATTCCAAATTTTAGTTAACGGTTTGTAATTAGGTAGTAAAAAAACCTTACAGAGAAAAGTAACCTATAAGGTACTTTAAAAAAATACTATATATACTTAATTCACACATTTTTATATGTTACATCCTTAACTGTCCGAAACGATACTTTGAATAAGCAACATTATTATGCAGGTACATAATTCTTTGTGTTCAGAACACGAGATATTAACATCGCGTGCAAATAGACGATATCAGAGTGCTATCTTCTCTGCAAGTAGTACAGGCCGATGCAGGTACCAGTTATACAAAATAAATTTTTACCGTATTATTTAATATGATGATTGATATTTGATTTAATACGGTTTATTACGTCATAGTTTAATCTCAATCTACAAGAAATAACAACAAAAAATTACGGGTGTAAGGTGCATAACAGAATACACCCAAACACCCAAAATACTTTTACTTTCAAGTGGATTATTTGGCGGAAACCTCTCAAAACCGTTCCTCGTATAACTGACAGGCAAAATCAATATAACTCAGGTTATAAACCCGGAAGTCGTAGCGCACCAACATTTTCATTCGTCGTAGCTATGCAGGGTATACAAGACAGTTCTAGTGTACACAACACCTTTTTCTAAATTCTCCCCCGCGAACAAAGAACAATTTAATCGATGATTATCTGAAACAATATTTTAATGGGATTTATGCAAAGAAAGAAGGGTCCTCAACGATCTGGTGGGTCTGGAGCTTCATTAATTTTCAATTTAGGAATTTTATCTAGCTTTTAGTTTTAAACCGTTTGAAATATGAGATGCACCGGTCTGATCTTTCCTTTTTTTGTACTAAAGATATTCCCTAAGCAGCAACAGCTATCATTTGAAGGTATCCGATTATGAATTTCATTTCGGTGAGCTTGAAACGCTTATGCGTTATTGTAAGTATAGTATATTATCGTTAAAAAAAAATTGTGTTTCTACATTTCCAAGGATCTTAACGTATTGGGAATGCTGACCTCCTTCGATATTTTTATTGTCAGTTTGTTCTGAAGAATTCAGTTTGTCGCTCGTCACAGGATTTGACCGGCTGTGAAAACTTATCGATTTATTCAAATTCTGTATAATCTATTCCAACGAACGATTCCATAATACTAATACATTTTTCTCCCTTAACCCAAATTATTTGGTCACGACCGAATAACAAATCTTATTACAAAAGCATGTAATTTTACACGGCTCAAATAGTTGTTATTAAATCTAGAATACTTCTTAATTAAATAAGCTTTTGTAAAAAAACTTTGCAAACGGTTCAAACATTTTGCAAACGCTTTACAGTTTCACGACTAGTCTTGGTAAAACCAATTTTTAAAAAATCAATTTCTGATATTAATATATATAGGATAGTCGCTATTAAAATAACTATAGATAATACTGAACGATGATATTTTTCAAATGAGTAACCGTTTATTGTGATTTCTGTGAATTATATCGAAAATTTGTATTAAATATTAAGTTTTAAGTAATCGGTAGCCCTCTGTTAAGAAATATTAAAACTAAACCGGTTTACAATCGTATCATAATTGTATCGTATCGTAATCGTAGATTAGGAATTACTTTTTAAACGACCCAATTTTTTTCTTTTAACAGTTAAAGTAGAAATCATATTTTAAATGAAACTAAAAAGTGAGAGTCGATCCTAATAATCATTCAAAGGCCTCAACCGAGGGTACGACAGAATAAATCGACAGCGAACGTTCATTTAATAGTGTCGTTGTTTTTCCAACTTCACCCTCGTAGGTTTCAAATCGTTCGTTTCCATAGCGACTGTTCACTAATGTGATGAATTAAAACTTCCAGCTCTCCAGTCTGTCTGCTTAATTATCTCGACACTCGACTGAGAAAAAAGAAACAAAAAAAAATGATTCATTTTATAAGATCGTGCCCGACTGAAATTTCAGTCTAGTAGAATAGTAATTCGACCGGTATAACGCGTGGATAAAAGCTATTTAAAAGGATTAATAATTTATCCGAGTAGACAATTTAAATTAAAAAAATTAATATAAAATGAATTTAAATAAAGCCGCTCGAGATCTCAATTCCGAAATCGTTTTGTTGATCTATGCTATAAGAGTGCCGGATGTACTAATCTAATGTTTATTTTTAAAACATTTGTTTTGTTACCCACCCTCATATTTTTGGCGTATTTATTAAAAAATAAATTAATTAATGTGATACTACCAACTGAGCATCACAAAATTATATGCGAACCTTTTTCTCGGGAATCTTTTTGCGAAACTTGTAAATATTCTTTTTTATAATAACAGATTTATATCGAATCAGGATTATCCACCTTAACTTTTTTTTTATAATAATCTGCCTAATTTGGGAAAACTGTATTCTTGTACTTTGTACAAGAATTGTAATTCTAATAACACTAGAAGTTGGTTCGTTAAGGCAATGACTCGTTCCTAACTTTGCTAAAATTCGATTCCACTGAAGTTGCGGTATAATATAAAAGCGGCTGTATTTGATTTGAAGAACCAACTAGAACCCTCTCCCTTCCTCCCTCACACTAATAAAAAAAAAAGGTTATCCCATAACAGTCAAAGATAGGATTCACAAAAAAAAATGATATATATAAAAGTCTCTCTTACTCACTCACTCGCTCACTCTACTACTAGATATTTTACAAATTATGCAATTAAATATGTATTTCGTATAGTAATAATACTTTCGTTCTCCTGCAAATCAGTACAATAAGTAAACTATCATTATCTTTAAAAAGGCCTATCTAGATATTTTAGCTTGCTATCCTCCTCAAAGAAGTAATCTTTATTAAATTAATCGTTATGTGTTTCTTCTGTTAGAGGAGATGATCATTTAATTAATAAAATCGATATATTTAAAATTATTGTTCTATCGCTTTATTTTTTATCACATTTTAATCTTTTTCCCTGAGTCGAAGAATAAGAATAAATATTGAAGTAATCCGATAGATTTGACTATTAAGACAAACATTTTTACGCATCGTCTGTTAAAGATATGTAAACGTAACTTTTGACGACAATAATAATTTTTGCGTCAAGTCAGAAAACATTAGGGAAACTTTTATTTTAGAGGATAAAACAAATTATATCAATATTATATTTTCGGAAAAGACAGATGTAGAAACTCAGTCGGATACAAAAAAAAAAATACAATTATTCTGCCTAAAAATTCCGATTTTCCTCTGTTTTTTATTCCGTAGGAATTTTTTAATTAAAATAACCTAATTATGAGTTTCTTATTGTCTGTTCAGGAATAATAACGAAAAATTATAAATGCCTGAGCGTTCAGAAAGAAAACATAAATATTATTGTTTCTTATTTAGGATTTCACCCCTTTCAAAACCCGTGAAAATAATTAATCGAGTTAAATTACTCTTAGTAAATAAGAAAACAGTGACTCAAATAAATTTTTGGTTTTAAGATATATAAAGTATTACAAAAAACGATACACGAAGATCGTTCGGAAAGTTCTCTGCTCAACAAAGAAAACAAGATTTTTCAGAGCGTTTCATTTATTTATTTATTTTTTCAAATTAATCGCTTTTGTAATTCGATACGTTTAGACAAACTACTTCTCAACACGGTGTATATAATGCGATTCGCCCAACTCTACAAAATAAGCGGTCGTCTCAGCCTTTAACTCATCGTCTGAAGTGAATCTTCGTCCAGCGAATCATTTCTTAACATTTGGAAAGAGGAAGTAATCGCCGGGAGCTAAATCCTTCGAATACGACGCATGCGGAGCCGTTTTTAAGCGAAGTCATGGAGTTTTGCAGCGACAACACGAGACGTATTTGCAGGCGCAATTTCGTGTGTAAATGCACATTTTCCGGCCAGATGCGGATGTTTAGTCTGATGAGCACCCTTCATTCGGTCAATAGGATTGCTGGCATTTCTCCCGCCACCACCCCATTCGGTCGCCCTAGAGCATAAGACCGAATGTCTGTGCCACGAAGGACT
>JAAAKQ030458644.1:0-24273 GCA_010016005.3 Zanna intricata | reverse complement strand
AGAAGCTTACAAAATGTTAAAATCAGTGTATGGTGATAATGTGGTAACTTTGAAGACTGTTTGCAAGTGGTATGAGCAATTTAAAAGTGGAAATGAGTCGGTTAAGGACAAGAAACGGTCAGGATGGCCTTCAACCTCAAAAACAGATGATAATGTGCAAAAAGTGGTCAAACTTGTTCGTTCAAACAGGCGAATTACTATTCGAGAGCTTACTGAAGAACTTACCATCTCCTATGGGTCCATGCAAAGCATTTTAATAGATGATTTGCAAATGAGAAGAGAGAATGCAAAATTTGTTTCGAGACTTTTGACTGATGAACAAAAAGAAAATCGTGTTTCAGTTTGCACAGAATTGAGGGATCGTCTTCAAGCAGATGCGAACTTCATGGCCAAGATTGTAACTGGGAATGAAAGTTGGGTATATGGCTATGACCCTGAGACAAAAATTCAGAGTTCTCAATGGAAAACTAGTAACTAATCTCGCTCTAAAAAGACCTGTCAATCAAAGTTGACCATCAAGGTCATGGTCATTGTTTTTTCGATTGTGAGGGCATACTCTGAAACGATCAGAGTTCATTTCAAGGGGAACAACTGTAAACTCTGAATTTTACAAGAGGGTACTGGAATGTTTGTGAAACGATGTGTGAAGAAAGAGACCTAAAAAATGGGTTAACAGCTTTCTTCTTCATCATGACAATGTGCCGTGCCATAAGTCGCTTTTGATTCGCAAGTTTTCGGCCGCTAAAAGTTTTCCTGTCTGTTCATATACGCCTTACTCACCAGATTTAGCACCATGGGACTTCTGGCTCTTCCCGAAAATAAAAAATGAGCTAAAAGGGAAACGTTTTGACACTATTCCTGACACTGAGAAGGCCACAACAGAGCAACTGAAAGCCATTCCAAAAGAAGCCTTCCAGAAATGCTTCCAGTCATTGATTCAACATTGGGATACGTGTATTGCTAGCCAAGGACAGTACTTTGCAGGAGATTAATTCATATTTAAGGTAACTTTTTTACTTTGTTTTTTATAAAATAATTCAATGTATTTTTTTATCACACCTCGTAGATGTAATAGGAATTAGCGATAGGAACAGGAAAATGTCTTTTGTTCAGGTGAAAAATAATTAATTCAGCAGCAAATAAAGGGCAGGCAGGAGTAGGTTTTATAATGAACAAGAAGATAGGACTGAGAGTAGAGTATTTCAGAAAGCTTATCGGTAGTCATTGTAATAAAAATCAAAACCTAAATCGACAACGATTGTTAACATCTATATGCCTATATTTGCCCATGATATGATGAGATGGAGTGTGTATACGAAGAAATTGACAAAGCAATTAAACATGTAAAAGGGGATTAAAATTTAATAATATTTGGAGATTGGAATGCAAGCATTGGAAAAGGCAAGGAAGGAAATACTGTGGATGAATATGGGCTGGGCAAAAGGAATTAAAGAGGTGACCGACTATTGAATTTTGCATTTAGTAATTGCCAACACTATTTTAAAAATTATAATAGAAGAATATACACATGAAAAAAACCTGGTGATACTGCAAGGTATAAGATAGATTACATCATGGTTAAACAAAGGTTTAGAAATCAACTCCCCAATTGCAAAGCATATCCTGCAGCAGACATTGATAGTGACCATAATTTAGTGATAATGAAATGTAGATTGAGGGTTTGAAACCTGAAAAAGGCATCAGATGTAAGAGGTCTTACATTGCAAGAGGTCTGAGTAAAAACAATAAAGTAGAAGATATAGAAAAATAATGGGAGAATGTTAAAAAGGAAATTCTTAAATCAGCAGAAGCGAACTTTGGTGGAACAAATATAACTGGTAGAAAACCTTGGATATCAGAGGATATATTTCAGGTGATGGATGATTGTAGAAAGTATAAGAATGCTAGTGATGAAAAAGGTAAACAGAACTATCAACAGTTAAGAAATACTATAAACAGAAAGTGCAAATTAGCAAAAGAAAATTGGAAAGAGAAATCATCATTGGTAAAATAGATGGGACATATAGGAAAAAGGAGAATTTTGTGGTACATAGATTAAAATCCAATAATGTGCTAAATAAAGATGGTATACAAATTTATAATATGAAAGAAAAGGTCAATAGATGGGTGGAATATATTGAAGAGTTATAGGGAGGAAATGAATTAAAAACTGGTGTTATCGAGGAAGAAGAGGCAGTTGATGAGGATGAGAGGGGAGACACAATACTGCGATCTGAATTTAATAGAGCGTTAAAAGATTTAAATGGCAGAAAGGCTTGTAAGATAGCTGATATACCAGCAGAATTACTGCGCAGTGCAGGCGAAGAAGCGATAGATAGATTATACAAACTAGTGTGTAATATTTATGAAAAAGGGGAAGTTCCATCAGACTTCAAAAAGAGTTTATTGTCATGATTTGAAAGAAAGTAGGAGCAGATAAATGTGAAGAATACAGAACAATTACCTTAACTACTCATGCGTCAAAAATCATAACTAGAATTCTGTACAGAAGAATTGAGAGGAGGGTGGAAGAAGTGTTGGGAGAAGACCAATTTGGTTTCAGGAAAAGTATTGGGATAAAGAAAAAAATTTTAGTGCTCAGATTAATAGTAGAAGGAAGATGAAAGAAAAACAAACCAATATACATGGCATTTATAGATTTAAAAAGGCATTTGATAATGTAGACTGGAATAAAATGTTCGGAATTTAAAAAAAAATTTAAGCTTAAAGTACAGAGTAGAAGAACAATTGTTAACATTTACAGCAACCAAACTGCAACACTAATAATTGAAGAACAGACAAAAGAACGGGAAAAAAAAAAACGGAAGTCTGACAAGGATGTTCCCTAATCTTTACATAGAATTAGCAGTTAATGAAGTTGAAGAACAATTTAGAAGCGGAGTAACACTGAAAAAGCAAAGGTGCTACGATTTGCTAACAATATAGTGATTCTAGCAGAGAGTAAAAAAGATTTAGGAGAAACTTTGAATCACATGGATGAAGTCCTTGAAAATAAACAAGAACAAAATAAAAGTAATGAAATGTACTAGAAATAATGTAGATGGACCACTAAATATAAAAATAGGAAGAGAAAGGATCACCGAGGTAGAAGAATTTTGTTATTTGGGAAGTAGAACTGCTAAAGATGGACGAAACAGGAGCAATATAAAATGTTGAATAGCACAGGCGAAACAACCTTTCAGTCAGAAATATAATTTGCTTATATGAAAAATTAATTTTAACGTTAGGAAAATATTTCTGAAAGTATTTGTTTGTGTAGCTTTATATGGAAGTGAAATTTGGATGATCGGAAGACCTGAGAAGAAAAGATTAGAAGCTTTTGAAATGTGGTATTACAGGAGAATGTTAAAAAATCAGATGCGTGGATAAAGTAACAAATGAAGAGGTATTGTGGCAAATCGATGAAAAAAGAAGCATTTGAAAAAATATAGTTAAAAGAAGAGACAGACTTATAGGCCACATATTAAGGCATCCCAGAATAGTTGCTTTGATATTGGAGGGACAGGTAGGTGGGAAAAATTATGCAGGTAGGGAACATTTGGAATATGTAAAACAAATTGTTAGAGATATAGGATGTAGGAGGTATTTGTATACCGAAATGAAACGACTGACACTAGATAGGGAATCTTGGAGAGCTACATCAAATCAGTCAAATGACTGAAGACAAAAAAAAAGTAATCATTTCAATAATTATTATTCTTATAGATTTATATGCTGCTCAAATATAAATGTTACTGTTCCCTGCTCACTGTTTACTCATTATTTCCCTTGATCTTTCCTGACAAATGCTGGAAATTTTAGTTTTTGTTATCCTTAAATATTGATGTGAAATAATATTACTAATGTGGTCTATATAATTTAAAATTTCAGTCCATTTCAATTGTGTTTGGAAATATATAAGCAAACAATGTACATGTTTATTATCCTCGAGTTCACTGAAAATGTTTAGCACAGCATATCCCAATTCCATTAAATTATACATATAATTTAATGTACCATAGCTGAGTTTATAAAAACTAAAAGTAAAACTAAAATTCACCTGATAAAAATCATCTTTTTGTTTATCTAACAGCAAAATCATACTGTTCTGTTATAGGCGATTAAAAAAATGAACCACTATAAGTAGTAGGAAAATGAAAAAGTTATATAATATTTTGAATTGTTGGTAGTATATGTTTATAGGAATGAGCAATATATTTTTAAAAGATTCTCTTTTAAAATATTGTTACTCTTTTTGTGGTTTTTTAATTGTTAATTATCAATTTTTAATATCTATTTACTATATAAATACAGTGTCTCGGCGCCAATGATGATACTTTGTTGCAAGCCCAGAAAAAAAAGAATCTTTCTATGATCTTTAAAATGAAAAAAAATATGATGAATTACATAATGATGATTACGTAATGATATATTACATGCTTCCTAAACATAGTAACAGAAATTATAATTTTAAAATAAGTATAATGCACTTAATAATTATTAAGATAAATGAAATCTATGAAATTATAACAAAATAAAAACGCACATTAAAATGACCTTGTAAAGTTCACATAGTAAAACTAACTTAGGATAAGTTATATTTTACTAAACATAACAACTGTAATTTTTATTTAATTTTGTAATGTGAGCTTATTTATTAAAAACGTAGTTAAAAATAAAGCAGTAATTAAAGCTTTCTACATAAAAACAAACAATATATTTACATAAAACTAAAACCTTAATCATAAATTTACAATAAAGCCCTACGTAATTAAATAAAATTACATGAATAGATTTCTTGAGGTTTTCCAGAATGAAAGAAATAAGTTTTTAAATTATGCTTTAATAAAATGAAAATTAAGCTTTAAGAAAAAAGAAGATAAGTCTGATATATATATGAAAATGTGAAAGTGTTATAAAAGTTTTAATTATTAAGAGATTCAAAAATTATGAACAATTTTTGTGCCATTTTTTATTACAAATGGAATTTGCAATCTTTAACACGAAATAGAGCCAAATAAAAATCTGACTGAGTATAAGAAATAAAATTTCAATTAAAACTTAAGAAACATTATTTGATTTTGATGATAAATACCAGACAAAAGAATAATTTTTTATCTCATTCTAGGAATTAATAATAAGCAATATAACTTAATACCATCATGGGATTGCATTTGTTTATCTTTGGAAATCTGTCAGGGGATTTTTTTAATTATTAAAAACTTAAACAATTCACTTTTAGATTAATAGAAACAATTGCCAGCACTTTCTGCCCTGGAATTTCTATTAGATTTTCATGAGATTTTAATAGATTTTTCAATTACATTTTTTTTTTTTTTTTAAGAAAACCCCTAAGTAAGTAATCAAATAACATATGTGATTTTCTATTTACTTGTGTTTATTTAAAATGTCATTTTTGTAAAAAATTGCATAAGTAATATTATTTATTTATTTGCTATAAGTAAAATTTACCAGTTGAGCATGTCTTTGTATGTGCATCCTATGAACAAGGTGATTTGGTAAAGTTATTGTGACACTGTTACTATGTAACAATGACTGTTCATTCAGTCTGTATTTAGTACCAATCACAATCACTACAATTAAATTTGTGTATATTTAGGTTGCTGTGTTTATGTTGTTTGTTAGTTTCCTGTGTATTTTGCATGTTGATCTTTACATTTTATGTTATTTTAAAAAAGGCATAGTGGTTTTCTTCCTGAAAATAGTGAAAATTTTATCTAATAGCTATTGGTTGATTTATGTTAGTGTACATTAAGTCTAATATAAAGTTGAAATATTTTGCCAAGAAGAGAAATGATAATGTTATGAACAAATGAAGACTAAAGAACCAATGTGGACTGTATTCATGAATTAGGTGAATAGTATAATTTTATTACAGAAAGCTCCCTCCCAAAAACATTTTTATTATTTTTCTGCATTTTTTATCATTAAGTCTGCTTTTAATTCTATTTAATAATGTTTAATAATTTATATACACAGCATGTTGCCTACAAGTATAGGTGTACATATTTATTTACATTAAATGTATTATATTAAAATTTATTAATTTAAATTAAATGAATTCTTTTATTTAATTAGTTAGCACTTTTTCAATCTGCATTGAACTCTTTCCTGTAGGTGTTGGTTGATGAAGGTATGTATATTAGTTGATGTAACATGCATAAGTTAAGCTGTGAAAGGCGATTAGATGTATTACAGATAAATTTCATTTGAAGTGGATTCCTGGTATTTTAAAGATGTGTGCGTTATCTATTTTGGATATGATGAGGTCAAGAGATTAAACTGATTTTGTGTACATATTTTGCAGAGAAATCTAAATCGGGTTGACATTTTTTATAAAAATTAAGAATGTGTGACATTACCTTATTTCCTATAACCAAATATGATGTCACCAATTAAACCACCAGTAAAATATCTTTTAAATATTTAAAGATACTCATATATTACTCAATGGGAAAAAATGTAGACAACTTATTGCACTATCTATATGGGTTAATGACTAATGATTAGAATGGCACAATAATGACAAGATATAACACATTTATATCAACAGCCACACAAAACTGTTCTGATATAAACAGGGCCTTATAATTACAATACACTGTTTTGTTTATAAGGATGAATTAAGGAAACTTTACATGCAATTTTTTTATATCACTAAACTTTTTGTTCTATCTATTACTTTGTAAAAAAAATAATTCAAAAGTAAGTTTTACATGGAAAAATAAAATATTTCTAACAAAAGTAGAAGTTTTAATAAAATATTTTAACCCTATTCCTCTTAAACAAAATGTTATTTATTTAAACTTGCACATTAACTGTCATAAAACTTTAAAATATTTAACTCTTTTCAAATGCACTGCTAAATAAATTATTATTTTGTTAACACTTTTTATATTAAAAGAAAATATTGTAACTGTATTTCCTGGGGAAGAAGGAGGTAATGAAAACAAATTTTTAAGTTTTTCAATACCACACTACTTAATTTTACAAAATTTGAGAAGATATCAAAAATATTTTTATGACTTATTTTTATGATATACCATAATTACACATAACCGATTAAAATTCAATCTTTAATTAGTAAGGATAATTTAAATTAAAACAACTCCAAGGGCAAGAGTTTTATACTTAGAGATACATTATAGTATACCAGTTTTATCATGGAATATGTTTTTGGGAGGGAGCTTTCTGTAATAAAATTGTACTATTCACCTAATTCACAAATACAGTCCACATTGGTTCTTTAGTCTTCATCTGTTCATAACATTATCATTTCTCTTCTTGACAAAATATTTCAACTTTCTGTTAGATATCTCGCTTTAGAATGTTATATTTTTATTATCACCGAATGGTAGCAAAGAATTCTGGTTCAAAACATGTGGTACTGATTTTTAGGCTCCAAAGATATTCTTCAAAAAAGAAAAGATCATCAAAATAACAGTGATCATGGTGCAAGCTAAAGGATGGAAGAAATTCTCCATCCCTTGACAATATACCTTCAAATACAGTCTTCATATCATAGCATGATTTATATGCAATGTTTACTTATTACAAACAAACCTGAGACAATAAAATTTACTCTATGTATATATCAAGAGGTACTTTTATCATTACATGAACCCATTCAAAAAAAAAAAAACAAAATTCTTTATATTCAATAATTATTATCAAAGGTTTAAAGCAACTTTATTATTCATGCTAACACAGTTCACTTTTGCTATATGTAATAAAAATAAAACTTTGTTCATATCAGCTTTTTTCTACAAGAAAAAAGAAAACATAAAATATTATAAAACGTCACAGACCATTACTCATTATGGGCTTCAAATTAACTTATTAGTTTTTTCCAACTTGTCAAAAGAAATCATCTGATCACAAATATGCATTGATAACATAGTGGATAAAAATGGTACAAGAAATAAAAATTTTAAAGGAATTACAGGAAAGTTATTAAAGCATATTATTTGGCAGGTTAGAAGATAGAAGAAATGTAAAGTTTTATCTTTTTTAATTTATCAATAAATCAAAATTGTGTATGGAAAAAGAAAATCATTTACTTAAATTGCTGTAAAAATATTTTAAACTGATTGTAATTTATTAAAAATGGCAACAGAAGCACAGAAGGCCATTTATTGTACAGAAAATTAGTGTTCTTTTACAAAAAAAAAGCTTGGTTGTCTAGTTTGAAGATGCAAATATTATACTTTTAGTTGTTAATAATAACTAGTTGTTTCCTTTAGCATCTGTAAATTTACATCTGTATTAAAAGCATAATGGAACAATTTTATTCATGCTTAAAGTTATGTAATCATAATACATTCAATGGATAACCTCTTGAATTGTTAACATCAACATAATTTGATGTTGCATTTTACAAGTTATGGAAAAGTAATATCTGAATGAACATAAGGAAAAATTTTAATTTCTTCTCTTCACTTCACTTTTAGAGTAGACTGGATTGAGGAAATTTGTATGGAAGTAGTGGATATTAAGGTTAAGGGAATTGATGAATAGGTATGCAGGATATTGAATAATAAACATACATTAACCTGAAAGGAAATATGTTTGATTTTAGCAATAGCAGGTAAAGAAAAACAAAAGGAGACTTTCCTTGATCATATAGCTTTGTAGGTAGTTCTACCTTGTTTTAATTACATATTATCTAAAATAATAAATGATAAAAATTATTATATACCTGTTGGAAAGTCCATTTAGAATCTTCATGAATGAAAGCACATTTATCAGGATTTTTCTTAACATTTTCCAGTAAAACCTGGGCAGATGTCCACCCTTTCCACTCCCATGTTTTAATTTGAAACATATACTGGGAATATGAAACCACAACACTGTAAACAAAAAAATAATAACAGAAATTCAGAAGAAAACTTTTACCTCTATTATACAAAAATTGGATTTTATCCAATAAGTGTCAATGTTTCACATTTGTCACTTTCAACTGTTGTAATTATTATATTACACTTAAATTAATATAAAAATGAACTTATTGCTATTAAAAGTTCTCAAAGTGTGCTCTAGCTATGAGTATTTTTTGGGTCTGTTTTAACATAAGCTTCCAAGCAGGAATATATGTAACTTTTTCTTGAATGAAAATGACGGATTCAAATTCAGAATTTTCTGGATGAAAGAGAACAAAGCTATAATGTGCAAATTTGGTTGAATCTGTTGAAATGAGTCATTTATTTGCCTCTGGTGTACAGGAGGTATTAGAAGGAGCCTCACATATTCTCTACAGACAACATATGGGATCCCATTTGCAGCTCTTGCACTATTACACATACAGCTCAACATTTGATGCAATTAAAATTAATTGCCATTTCCTAAAGAATTGTATGCTTCTTGTTCAGTTGCTGTTCATAAAAAAATATGATAGACCGATGTTACATTTGTTGTCTAATGGTAGCCATATTTTGACATTTGAATTCATATTTTCAATGATCATTAAAAAAACACTTTTTCTCTAGAGTAAATAATAGTTCTTTTATGGTCACTTCACAAATATCCACTGCTGTAGTATGAAATGGGCAATCCGTTGGGTTTTTGTACAAGAAAGAAATACTCACTAAATTCAGAGTTTAAGTTTCGCCCCCTCCAACATCATTATTGTTACATGTTATATTTAAATAGGATAATTTCAAAATAAATTTATGAATTTAGGAAAGATAATAACACCTGTTTGTAACAAACGTATGATTATTATTAATAAATAAATTATTGAAAATAACTGAATAATAAACCAGTTTCTTGTGATAATGTTACCTACACTACATAATGTTTACCTTTTATTATTATACATTTTATTTAACAAAATTAAATAAAAAATTTGAAATTTTACATGTACATCTCTCTTTTAATACTATCTGCAATAATGATTGTTTATTTTAGTTTTAAATATAATTTCTTGCTTAGCTTATCTAAACAAATATATTAAGCTTTTTAATTACTGAAAAAATCTTCCCTCACTGAAAACGTTATAACTGTTAATGGCAGTTGTTGAAAAAATGCCCAAAATGGATGAGGACAATGAGGAAAGATTAATTATTAAGTTATTAATTAGGATGTATTTTAAAGAAATTTTGTACATTTTTAATATAGGTATAAAACTGAATAAGGTTATGTTTAATAATATACTTAAAATGTAGTAAAAAGATTATACATTCTTTTCTTCAAATTTCTTCAATTTTATAAAGGAAAATATTAATTTGAAATGATGCTTTAAATTCATCAGTACAATGCAACTAGTCTAAAGTTTTACTATAAATCAAACAATCTGTTATTTTGTGTTTCTGTACCCTCCTGTGATGCTTGATGAATCAACAATAGCTATAATTATCAAGAAATTTTCTTAAACTTCTGCTAAATTTCATTATAAAAATTGATGCATCATTCTTTTGGGAAACCAAAATGCATGAACACAACTAGTATAAACAGAAATCATTTTAGTAAATAATTTAAAATCTAAATCAATTAAAGTTTCTTTCATTGGAAAATTTAAAATATGTCAGAAATAAGTTAAATATGTTTTTTTTAATGTTAATCTTCTGTAGTTACTCTTCCATTGATTGACTGAAATGCTGTTGCATTTTACTGCATCTTCTTGTATGTAATAAAATTTCACAGAAAAATTAAACACCAACAGAGAAATCATAAATCTGATAGATATTTTCCATTCTACTAGCATTATAGAGTTTTGTGTGTATAGATTAACTACAGGAAAAAGCATTCGGAATGTGTGCAACTTCAAGTTAAACTGCAGGAAGTATTTAACTGTGCCAATATAACGGTTACATAATTAACACAAAAAATTTTAAAATGATTTTAATATTTACAAGAAATAAGAGACCTAGGCTGACAATATCATTCATCTAAATCTTCAGTGGGGCAATGACCAGAATCTTTATAAATTCCAATAAACTGAATAACAAGGTATCACAGTCAGCTGATTTATATGTAGTGAGCATAGGTTGAAGAATAACAAAAGAAGAGATTGTTCTTTTCTACAATCTCAAACTTCAACATTCAAGATTATCTTTGATGCATTATCTAATAACAAAACATTTTTTGGAACTTCTTAATTGGAATCTAAGACAATTATATTCTCTTAGTGATTTCACTTGGTAGATATAAGCTTACCATTTTATAATAAACAAAATTAACATTATTTTGGTATACAACAAAATTTAACTTCTGGCAAGGTTTAAAAATGTGTAAGGATTTAAGAAGACATTAAAAATTAGATTAAATAATAATTATCCAATCTTAATTTAAAAAATAGATAAGGAGGAAGGGAGAAAGGAAAATGCAATAAGTGTCAGAAAAGACAATGAAATAGTGTGCTTCTTTTCTAATCAACTAAACGTAAGTTGGTCATGGCCAGCTTCTTTTTAAAATATAAATAAATTATTAAATACATAATTATAGAATACATGATTTCCCTCTTAATAAAATATATCATAAATTTTTTTTTAATTATTAATTTTTTTAAAATTTAATGTTTGAGATAGAAATTAATAAACTTATGCATGCATGGATAAATAGGATCACAGCTCATTTCCAAACTACAATTAACTGTTAATTATCACTCCAAGTTCTCTCCTTGATTCCTGTTCATTCCAATATAACCAAAACTGTGTTTTATCAAGAAGGGAGGGATCTTCCTCTCATCATCTGTCTATAGATATATATGTAATCCTGGGATTCAGTCTATCAATGCCTAATAATTATCTGTCACTCTATTTAAAATATGCCTGGGAATCACAATAAGTCAATATTATTAACTTATATTAGTAATATGACTTGACTTATTTTGATTCACCTTTATTCTCAGCTTTGTTAACCATACACAGATCAAGTTTAATATCATTTGGAGCTTCAATTAGGGTAATTGAGGGACTTCATCCACAGCCAGGTTTGTTGTAGTATCATCAGCAAATGAGGCATTGGTGACATAGTCTGAAGCCAAGTCTGCAATGAAAATTGAGTACATTACTGAACCTATGTTGGAGCTTGTGGCACTCCAGATCTAATGTCAAAGAATCCAAATAATACATCGTGGGGAAAAACGATAGAGATTTAGTTCCAGAAAACCAAGTAGAGGAGTTAAGGAAGGCTGCATTTCAGCTTATGGAGCAGACCAGGCAGTCAAACCTTGTCAAAGGCTTGCTGAACATCCAAGAAGATCGCTGAACAGAACCTCTTCTCTACAACCTCTAAGTTAATAGGGAAATGTCCTCTAGGATTTCCTTATATATTCTACAACCGTTGTAGTTGGCTGGGTGGAGCAGTTGTCAGAGAGCACAAGTAGCTGGAGTGCTTCTGTCTTTTCTCACACTGTCCCCACTTGTATGGTCTTCAGCATACTTAACACAGTAGAAGGGTTGCATGCAGCTGTTTTTAGCATGGCCATATTGCTGGCAACGCATGCATTGTACCAGAACAGGAGGCTTCCCAGTTGTTTCAAACATAATACTTCAGTTACCAATATATTTCTAATCAAAAATATCTCTATTATTTTCTGAGGTTTGAAGTTTACAAAGAACATTGATGTTGAGTCCTTGGTTACTCTATGATGGGCATTCACTAGGCTGGCATCCAGACTTCATGTTTTGAATTGGAATCTGAATGTTCCGGAATTGGAAGAACTGACAAAAGGTTTGTCGGCAGCTTTCATTGATGCCACCGAGTGTTCAGTTCCTCATATTTCCGGTCAAGAAAGGCTCACTGTATGGTGGAGCAGGGAATTGACTGTTATGAAACAGACTATCTGTCGTTCAGGGAGAGCATCTCAGCGTGAAAGTGATCCGGAACGGTGGCGGTCTTTGTTAGTGGATTCATAGATCTTAGATCTCGATATTTTTACAAAGTTCGAACAGCGAACAGCAAGTTGAACAACGAAGTTCAAACAGTTCGATTCCTGGCGTTCTTTTGTGCATGAATAGGGGAACAAGGATTCCCTGTTCATGAAAAAAGAAATATTTTTGTTTGGGGAGTTGTGTATAGAGTTTTGGGACACAAAGGACAAAACAACATTCTTCTGTCCGCTTTCTCGACCCGGCTCGGTTTAATTTCAATCATGTCTGAAATTTTACACAGACTACTTGACGATTTACTATCTGATGATACTGAAGTAGGTGAGACCGCACACCATTCAGCGGGTGAGCCTAAGGTCGCTCAGTTTCGAGGGGGTGCAGTCTCCTTGGAGATTGCTGAGATCTAGATGCGTCAAGCTATCTATAATCTAGGTATAGGTAAGGCTCCTTGCTTTGATCGGATAACGGCAGAGCTTCTTGTTCGCTCGGTAGGGGTAAGTTTGAAAATTATCACACGGGTTTTTAAATTTAAATTCACGGGTTTAATAAATTCTTGTTTGGAGGATACTTCCCGGAGTGTTGGAAGAAAGGGTTTGTGAAATTATTGTTTAAAGGTGGCGAAAAGGATTCTGCAGTTAGTTCGTCATATAGGCCCTTGCGTTACTGCCGGTTATTGGTAACGTCTTTGAAATGTTCTGTACCTTCGTATAAATGAGAGGTTGACCTGGTGCAATTTATTAATGGATTATCGGTATGGGTTGCACTTCGCTACCGGTGCGGAAGATCTATAGAGGCGTTGGATTTGTTAGGACAGGGTTGAAGGAGTGTGTATATGCTCCCTCTCGCCCAACATTGGTCTGACCGATTGTAAGGAATTGCTGGCAACGTTATCCAGGGATCTCACCGGCCACCTTGCCAGGGACTTTAACGCCTGATCCACTGCGTGAGGATCGGCTCGCACGGAGGACGGGGCAGACTGTTGGCGGATGTTGCGGCAGAGCATGATCTAGTATGTTTGAACTCTGAAGGCGCCCTTACCTATAGCAGGGGAGACATATAAACGGTGGTTGATGTGAAAAAAGTTAGAGAAAATAAAAGAGATGAAGTCTGATTCGAACTGATGTGCCTTCCCTTGTAACATTTATTTGGCTGTAACTCTGGAACCAATGAAAATAAGTACCACTTATGCAATATCGTTAAAAAGCTCTCGGTGAGGGCTTATTACTGCAGTTAAAAAAAACAGCGACCATCAGGCTATCATCATGACGCTGGCAGTGAGCCTGGAGACATGGAGGAAAGGTTCATCCCCCTATATATTGGTG
Source organism: Zanna intricata (assembly GCA_010016005.3). Taxonomy (NCBI): domain Eukaryota; kingdom Metazoa; phylum Arthropoda; class Insecta; order Hemiptera; family Fulgoridae; genus Zanna; species Zanna intricata. Next base: position 10,100 of record JAAAKQ030458644.1, on the reverse strand, counting down.
GACTTCGGATATTACCCGGATGAGGAAGGCATATCACCAGTATAGAAGGTTCGCGTACTGGGTAAATTATTACTCTATCAGAGAATGGTATATTGTTCGGTATAAAGGATGTAGGAGGCAATCGAGGGCTCTCATACACGAATATAAAAAGATATAAGAATGTGCTGACGGCAACTTGTTGCTGAGGTGGATAATGATTTGTGGGGAAAGGCCACATAGATTCTGAAACAAAAGAGTCACGTAACACAGAGCACCCATCACTTGCAACGCCAGTGATATCAGCCGAATAGATGGCCACTTCCCCACTGGAGTGCGCACCCGCCTCATGACTGGAGCTTTGTGGAGCTTCCTCCTCCCTTTACGAAGGACGAGATTATCAACACTGCGAGCGTATTCCAGATGAAAAGGCACCTGAGCCTGATCTTATCCCAAACCTCATTGTGAAAGCGGTGGCTCGGGCTGACCCGGAGACATTGCTTGAGGTCTACAATTCCTTCTTCAGAGAGAGGGTATTCCCAGAGATCTGACGTGAGCAGCGGCTAGTGCTTATCTCTAAGCCGAGGAAAGATCTTAATTTCCATCTGCATATCGATCGGTTGTAAAGATAGATGCACTTGCAAAGTTGCTCGAGAGGATGATTCAGAAAAGACTAACCACCGCAATGAAGAAGGCGGGCGGTTTATCTGTCAATCAACATGGTTTCCGGCGGGACAGGTCCGCCTTGGACATAGTTTCTGCTGTGCGCAAAATGGTTGACCGCATTGTATGGGGTAACACAAATCAGGCGACCGGAAATCTTTGAGTCGTAGTTACGGTTAATTTTGAAAAAAACGCATTCAACAGTATCAAGCACTCCGCTATTATTCAAGAGCTCACTGCCCGTAACATACCGGGCTATCTCTTAAAGATTGTGACCTCGTATCTCGCGGATTGACGATTGTTTTGTCAGGCGGAGGACTGCGAGATGCAGCGGGCTGTAGACAGGGGAGTACCGCAGGAGTCGGTCCTCGGGCCGACTCTATGGAATGTTGCTTATGATGCGGTTTTTCATTTGCAGCTTCTCTCGAAGGTCAACACTGTCGGCTGCGCTGATGATCTCACCCTGGTCGTGGAGGCGACCACAAGACGACAGGCCAGAGACAAAATTTATGGCGCTTATGATATTATCCGTGTGTGGTTTCACAGCGCTGGGCTGGGGCTTATGTGGGTGGGCACCAAATAAGACTGAGGCCGTGGTTATTACGGCAGCTAACAAGAACCGTACCTTGACACTGATCTTGGAGGGCCACAGAATTGACTCTAGGCCTGCGGTAAAGTATCTGGGCGTATGTTTTGACGCCCGGTTGTGTTTTGTGTTTGTGTTTTTAATTCCTTCTAACAATTTGATGCATAATTTATAATTTAACACAACAGATATATTTGAAAGAAAAAATTATGTCGTAAATTACGACAAAAATCGATCATTCAATATTATATTTCCCGCTTATCATGGTTCCCAATCATACTTCTCATGGTTGGTTTATTATGGTTCTCCTAGTTTGCCACACAGACTACGACCACTCTGGTATAAACCAGAAATATAACCTTTTTTAGAATAACAATAAACTAGAGCAAAAATTTCGAAAGATCAAAATATTAAGTTTTGAGTGGTTTTATTTTTTTTAATACAGTCTATATAGTGCGCAAATATCGTTTATCCAGTTAATTATAGATGACGTACATGTAACTAAACGTCATATAAGATATAAAAAAAGAAAACTGGTAATCTAACGACGTCATAGAAACATATCGTATAGCTTAGCAATTAATTTTTTTCTAAACAGGTTCATCTGTATACTGCAATAAACCAGTTTTGTTCCAGTCAAGGTTAAACAAGACCTGTTAGCAATATTTTTTAATAATCTTAGTTTTCAATAGATGTAAAAATAAATAACATATTATTTAATTCCATAGTTATTGCAAATAATTGTTACCATTTAAATTAACAATGACTTATTAAACAACACATTACTAAATTGTAATTTTACATAAATTAGGTGATTTATAACAATACCAGTTGTGTGAAAACATATTTTTTCAAGAGTTTGTTTTATAAACCAGCTTCATACTGGCAGTAAAAAGTTAATGATTAAAGTATACTGTTGTTTGTACCATGTAACTTCATTACATTACTGAAATTTATCTAAATAAAAGGCCCTTTTTTGATTAACTTATTCAAACTTTTGTCTATTTGTGACACAAAACATAGTTTTACGCATTACACACGTATGTAATGCGTAGAAAAAGATGTTAAACCTAATTATTTCCAAGTAATCGATTAATTCTACAAGAAAATGTTTTTCGGTTCATGTTTCATTATACACGATTTTGTTAAATGTTTTGTCAATTGTAACTAAATAACGTTCATGAATTTAGCGTACTAATAACAACAAAAGCTTCAAAATCCTACACATTTTTAGCTGTTATTTTGTATTGAGATGTTTTAACACAGCTCTAATTCCAACTTTTTCTTTTTTATCCCTAAAACACAAATATAACTGTAGATAAATCGTTCGTATCAAGAAGTACAAATCGTTCGTACGCTTCATTCAATGTAAAGATATAATCACATACAGTAAACAAACCAACGAACGCACCGTGGTTTTTTACTGGAGAGATTAAGTTAATATATCAGCTCTTTATAATTTTTAAAAAAGAATTTTCCAGATGAAATATAACTATTACTAGAAAATTTTCTGATAATCGGAATAATACTATTGTAAAATCATTCAAAATGAAAAAAAAATTATTATGCTAATAGAAGAGCATATTTTCTGAAAATTTTAAAAGAGTTTCACAAAGTTAAAAAGCAGATCAGGGTAAATACAGTCAGAAAATAGTAATTTCATTAAGTGAAATTGCATAGGTTAACAGAAAAACGAACAGGGAGTAAAATAAGATCATCCTCGATTGTTTTTTTACTGTTATTATTTTTTATAATACACTAGAAAACAAAGATTTTTAACAAAAAGGTACGTTTTTTGAGGAATGATAATAATTGTTAAAATTAAATTTAAAAAAAACAGGTTTTTGGGTTCCTTTTTTCTTGAAAAGTCCTACTTCTATTGCCAACTTTGAAAATGAACCGCTGTGAACAGTGACGGATTTACGTAGAAGCAATTGCTTGGGGCCCCGCTTGGATAAGGCCCCCGACATTGGAGTTGTTTTTTTTTTTTTTACTAACATTTCAATTTTAAGTTCCTTAAGAGATTTTAATTAAACTGTAAATATTTATGTGTAATGTGTAAATATATATATTAATGAAATTAAAATTGTCTTCATTTTATTTTTTTTTGAGAAAAAAATATGGGGGGGGGCCCGAAAAATGTGAGTTGCTTGGGGCCCCTTCAGAAATAAATTCGGCACTGGCTGTGAAACTCATATTCAATCATCGTAAAACTGATATTTGAAGTTCTAGAAGAAATTAATCTCATACGAATAAAAAATCTTAACGAAATCATTAATATAGTGTGCAGGATAGATCAATAATAGTGTAAATCTAAAAAAACAATAACAGATTATGGTAAAAACCGTAATTTTTTTTAAAAAACCATTGAAATCTTAAAGTTGAATTTCTGCAAATTCTCTAGACTTTCTTATATAGCTAAACTTATTCGTGACAAGAAAAAAATGAAAATAGCGTATTACTACAATAGCTTGATATTTTAGGATCTGAGTATAAGCATTATGTATTTTAATATAGCATCTCACAAAGGAGTATTTTTTTTTTTTTTTTACGGATTCTGGTAGGCAAATTTAGAACAAAAGCGGTTGACCGCTTTCAAATAAAATCTTTTGCATTCGACGATATAAAGTTCCGCAGTAAACTTCACAGTTTTAAGGTTACGATTATTTTAAAAACGTAAAATCAAAAAATAAATACCAATGATATATTTTTTTTTAATCTAATTTATAACATAAAAAATATATGAAGAAGAAGAATCGCAAGCGGTAAGCGCTGAAACAAAATGGAAGGCGTGTAAGTTGCAAAATTCCATACACCAAAGTGGAAGGGAAGAATTCTCTTTACAATATCGATTAAAAATAAATATAAACAATTCTCATGGGCGAAATTATCCCAAATGACCAGTAATAGTCATATCAAATGTATAACGAGATTTTAAAACTCTTTCTAAAGAAATAAACGAAAATGGAATCACAATATGGAAAATGGGATTATAATTTTTAACTATAATATTATTATAGTCCCATTTTACAATTACCTCTCTCCTATTTTGTTCTGCTCCCAAATACAACTAAATCATATGATAGAGCATTTTGTCTCAAACAATTTTCGAGGAGATTGTCAAAGCGAATTGCCAATTAACAAAATGATTTATCTATTTCTTATATCTTTATTGAAATACTTTTATCATTTATTTATTTACTTTAGCAATTTATTTCAACTCCTATCGTTGTGGAGATTGTGAATAGTTCAATACTTTGTCCGATTAATTCTCGTAGCTTCAAAATGCACACAAAATGACAAAGAAGAATAGCAAAAAGAAGATGGCAGAAGGTAAACTGATCATAGTAAAAATTAAATTAAAAACAGAATATGAAAGAAACTTTCTGTATGGAGGTAATACTCGTATTTTACATACATTCATCGCACAAGAGAATAAAAAACCACGCACACGAAATACATGTTTTTGTCTGTGTGTGTGTTTTCGCGCGCGCGCAAACACACACACATATAATAATACACATATATATATATATATATACGTAAAAGTATATAAAAAAACTAAGCTTAAAATTGCTAAGTTGCAGACTTGGATTTCACTCACCACAAGATATGTAAATTAAAACGGTTTTAATTGGTTTTATATCATTACTTAAAAATAGATAGCCATATAAAAATAAATAAATAGATAGCATATTAAAAAAAAAAAGTTAAATAATCTTAGACATTTGGTATGTAGACGTACCAAATTTTTCTTCTTTCCAGCGTTTTTACAAGGTCAACTACATTTACACTTACTCTAAAAATCCATCTATTTATAATTGGTTATTTGTGTATTCACTGGCAATAATTTCATACCATATTTAATAATGTTCTACCATCTCTTTTATGGCCTTCTATGAGATTGCTGCCCGTCCGTCAATTTACAATTTCATTGAAGTATTCTCCTTGTACAGGAAACGACTGTACCACCTCAAAAAAAACCTTTACCTTATTTTCGCTGACAATTGATGTCATCCTGAATGCTGGTTATACAACAGAATTAGGAATATGATTAGGGAACAGTCAGCCATAGGACCTCAACAAGAAACTGTGATGGTCCTATGTCACTTTTACCATAATCTAATACATGAAAACTTTACTTTCAATTGAGATCACTTTCAAATGTGATCTCAATTATAGACTTTGCCAAAAATGTGTAAACCATATACTACTAATGCTCTAAAAAATATATTGGACATAACTTGGATTTTACTTTAATTGGCAAGTACAACTCCGACGAATATCTGCTACTTTTTCTTGTTTCAGTGGTCAGTATGCACGTTTATTTTTTTACATAGACCTAGTTTCAATTCTCAATTCTCAGCAAGAAACTGACATTTTAATTTTAATAATCCCCTACAATCAACTACCTACAAAATACATACATAAATGTTAGTTTTTTTTTTAACTTTCACCTTTTTTGCAAAATTAGTGAAAAACTAAAAACAAGAAATAAATAATTATAATAATAGTTATTGTTGTCAGTTTGAAAAAAAAATTTTAATGTATCGGTAATTATTTTTTTTTTAAAAGCTTCTATTCTATACAGAAGTCTTAATAATAAAAATAGTTTATTTCTGGTCAATTTTAATGGAGTCCAATGTAACAGAGTACATAATAGAGCAACCTCATCGCATCAATACAACTTCTAAAAAGTTAACTCATGGTCAATGTATGGTAAATCGTACAGCGTGCACAGTAGTTGTACAAGTGAGCAAAGTGATGATAAAAAGTCTAGTCAGCCGGCTTGTTATTAAATGAACAATAATAATAATAATGCATGATAGGGTATATTGACGCGTCTGCCAACTACTTCGTTATGCTACAATCCAATAACAACTACAACGCGGAGGTATTCTATAATGGTGTTTTCAAACAACCTTAAATCAAGTTATTTCTTAAAAATCAGATGGCATATTATTCACCGTTTCTTTTCTTTAAATTAAAACAAAAAAATCATGTAGGTAATATTACAATGAATTAATTCCAAGCTGTGAGCGCTATAAAAACGTAACATTATTTATTTCATCACATCATGAAAACGATGGAGTGGTGTTCATGACTTTATAAGTTGTAAACTGGAATCTGTGATTATAGAAACTTTACAATAACAATACGAATGATAGACAAGTAACCTAATGTAATTAAGGAAATAATTCTCTTTAATTTATAAAACTCTCACAAAAACAAAATAAAAAATAATTAGGGCACTAAAACAAATTAAAAAATAGCTGCAAAATATAGGTATTATAGAACTCCAATGACAGAATCTGTTCTATTAGCAATATAATCTACGAAATAATAAAAATTAAACAAATTTAACAACAAATAAATATACTAAACCCTGAAAAATTTTTCATAAGAAAACAAAGCCGACTTCTGATGTTTTGAAAAACAAAACTTTAGTTCACATTCGCCGCTAAAATTTCTTTGGGTCCTAAGCAATATTACACCCTTTCAACAGATTTTCACATCTAATTCTATTTGAAACACCTTCTGTGACAAATTTAAAAAAAATGATAAAATATCTTCGTTAATATCGAATGAGCCTGTGAACCCTTCACCAATCTGTTCACTGATTTTAATCCACACAGAATCATTCATTTTACTGTAAATGGCACGTTAATTACTGTTTCATTTTGTCACCTACCGTTATGCGTTTTACGTCCTAATCCTTTACTAAAAAACTGTTTCTTTATGCAAAAACCGTTAAAAGAATCTCAAGATTAATTTTCAAATATGTTTATGAGAGCGCGTTTTGGTAAATTCTTTCATATTTTATAAGACAAGGATCCGGTTCCAGAAATTTAATCATATATCGTCGGTCTACGTGCGAAAGTTATATTATTTTGACCTTTCATCCGGAGATCCTCGGTTTAAATCCCGGTCAACATGGCATTTTTCACACGCTACAAAATTTCCACTTTATATTCCCACGGCACAAGCCTTTTTTTTTTTTTTTAACCTCCGGAACCACCGTTAAGGTAAATCTTCAGAGGATGAGATGAATGATTAGTAGCGTGTGTGAAAAATACCATGCCTGACCGGGATTCGAACCCGGGACCTCCGGATGAAAGGCCGATTATGTGGATTAATTAATCAGAAAACAAAAATGTTCAAAAATTTGTTGTATTTCATGAATTAAACTATAATGAAAAATAATAATGAAAATGAATGTTCTACAAACTATCTGTTATGGTTGCTCTTCGCATTGCCGATGAAGTGTACAAAGTCGGGCCCGTGCAGCCCCCTAGCCTGGAACGTTTGCTGACTGTCCTTATGGAGAGGTGCCGAGAAGAGTCCAGGACCATGGAAAGAAGGAGGCGGAATGTCTACTGGTGGACGTTGGAGTTAGCCGCCTTGCAAAGAGAAGCTCAGAGAAGAAGAAAAGAGCTTCTACGAGCAAGAAGGGAGGGCATCTCCGGCACAGCTGGTTGAAAACGACAGAGAGGCAAGACAAAGACCCGCGAGGGGATTAAAACCTCCAAACGGGATTCCTGAAAGTGTCTAATTGAGGAACTGGATTCAATCCCTGGGAGAAAATATACCTGATCGTTACCAAACGGTTTGGTCGACGCCTCCCCAGCTCTCAAGAAGACACACGCTGTGAGCTATCCTGTCGCTATTCATCGTCGATGAGGAAGATAGAGAGAAAGTGGAAGGTGGAGAAGCCACCAGATTCTCCGTCGACCGAGTTGTTATGAGCTGCTGCACGGGTCAACCCCAAAAAGAGCCCTGGTCCGAACGAAGTTCCCGGGTCGGTCACCGCTGCCTGGTGAAACGGTATCCCTGGCTCATCCTCGACGTCTTAAATGAAGCTCTACGGAATGGAAACTTCCCAGAGTGCTGGAAAAAAGGCAGCAAACAAGTACAGGCCGCTGTGCCTCATCAGCATTCTGGGGAAAGTGTATGAGAGAATGCTCTCTTTGGAATCCAAGAAGAGGTAAATCACCGGGGACTTTCCCTGTTCCAGTTTGGATTCCAACGAGGAAAAACAACGCAGAGGCTATCCAACATGTACGGGCATGGACCAGGGATACGGCAGCGGACACCTGGCCCACAAAGATTCCGCTAGTAACCCTCCTCGACGTCCAGAACCTTTTAACAGCGTCCCTGGAGATGAGTCATGGAAGAACTACGCACCAGGGAAGTGAGCAATTATCTCCTGGCGGTGATCAACAGCTATCTTCACAACAGGACCCTCACCGCCGACACCGAGGAGGGCCCTGTTGAGTTTTATGGAGGGGTACCACATGGCTCGGTCCAAGGTCCTCTACTGAGGAACATAGCGTACTACGCCCTGCTAAGGATCGATTATTCTGAGGATGTGCGGCTGGTCGCCTACGCTAACGACGTAGCCCTGTTGGTATCTGGACGCACCGAGGTGGATGTTGAAGACACTGCCAAAACCGCTGTACAACTGGCAAGTGATTGGTTTCGCAGACACGGACTGAAGCTGGCTCCTGAGAAAAAGGCCATGGTAGCCATGGTCGGGCAACGAAGGATCCGACCTATTCGTGTTCGAGTGGATGGACACGTCGTCGAAGACTCCAAGGAGGCCAAATATCTTGGAGTCTGGTTGGAGAGGTCTGCGAAGTCGACTACACATATCCGGAAGATGACAGACAGAACGGAACAGGTGCTGGCCTACCTCAGGAAAATCATGAAAAACTTAGATGGACCTGCAGCAGTCGTGCAGGGCACGACTGCTGCTCTCGCTCACCCCATCAATAATGCTGTATGCAGTTCCGGTGTGGTACAAAGCACTCGACATCAAGAGGAACGAACGGCGTTACACCTCCATTCAGCGCAGGGCTCTTCGAATAGCCTCAGCATACCGGACTGTATCGGCAGAAGGGATTGACGTGATTGCGGGTGTCCCTCCAGTTAGGCTTCGAGCCCTCGAGTTGAAGAGGAAACACTAGGGCACACTTAAGACGGTGGCCAGACAGATGTTGATCCAAGAGTGGCAGACTGCTTGGGAGCAGACAGAGAAGGGAGCCTGGACGCGTAGACTTATCCCAAGGATAGAACCGTGGTTCCGGAAGGGGTTTGGTGAGATCAGTTACTACATCACACAGCTCCTTTCCGGCCACGGGGAGTTTGTTACCTACCTGTTCACGTTCCAAAGAAGAGAAAGCTCCGCATGCTTCTACTGCGGAGAAGAAGATTCGCCGGAGCATATCTTTTTCTGGTGTCAGAGATGGAAGGGGACCAGGAGAATCCTGGGACTCCACTGGCTGACAGCTGATACCGTGGTGGGTTACATGCTCCAAGGCAAGCGACAGTGGGACGAAGATTCTATGGCGACCCAGATTTTTGGTGTTAAGGAACAAGAGGCCGTGCTATGGGCACCCGATGGACACTGAGCAGCAGTCGGCAACTTGCATTAGGATTAGGACTAGAATAAGGATTTTTCTTGATTTTTATGTTGTACGGTCGCCTGCAATAGGATTAAGGATAGAATAATTATAAATTAGGATTAAGAGTGCAACTGTTAAGCTACGTCCCAAATATATCCCCCTCCCCTTCCTCCTGGCCGGGAATGTGTAGGTTAAGGATAGAGGAGCACATACATCGACTGGCAGAGCGTGTCCAAGGTCCAAGGCGCTTTGTAGCTGTGAGGTCATTACCCGCCACACATGAAGTAGTAATATAGCACAGATTAAAAAAAGCATATAAATATAATACAAAAACAATATAATTGAGGGTTTTAAGGCGAAAGTTAGGTTTAGTTGGGTTAGGTATAGGTATCCGCCGGCCTCCGTGGCCGAGTGGTAGCGTCTCGGCTTTTCATACGGAGGTCCCGGGTTCGAATCCCGGTCAGGCATGG
>JAAAKQ030458533.1:11821-24275 GCA_010016005.3 Zanna intricata | reverse complement strand
TAAGTTTTTTATTTATTTTTTACAGTTTCAGTAATTAAAATAATTACAGTCCATTTTTGTTATATCATTTCATTGTTATTAATTTTTAAATGTTGTAAAAGCTTTAATTGTGGATTTTAAAATTGAAGTATATTTTATTTAAATACAAAATTAGAGTAATTATTTTTTTTCCATTTGTTTACTGCTATAGTTATTAACCCTCAACATTGTGTGGTATATGATGAAAGGGACAGCTGTCTTGGATGTATCTGGTATATTCTGTTATTGCAACAAATATATTTAATGAAAACTATTGTCCAATTTTTGGAAAAATAATTAACAAACTTTGTGTTAGATGTTTGTTTGTCTGCTACTTGAAGTTACTTATTTTGTTTTATTTATTGAAACTTTTTTTAAGTTCATATTTCAGATACTGTTATTGGATGCCACTTATTTTTCACCCGATACAACACATTAACTTAGTTTAAAATTGAAATAATTATCTAGGATATGAGGGCAAGTCTCTTCTTATCTGCACTTTTTTCAATCTACAATTGATTTGCACAAAGGTAGGGGTTTGACATGAACATAATTTTTATACAAGTCGCTTCCCTTTACAAAGTACTTGGTCCAGCGGTCTGCTAGCTTGCAAATTACTAAAAAGAAAAATGTTTATGGTTGATTGCAAACCCACTTTTGTACTGTTTTCTGCCCATATGGTAGGTCTGTGGAAAATTAACAACCTCATAAAGTGTCTGGGCTGTAAAGAAGTTGTTCCAGTACCTCAAAATTCAATTTGTTGATGAATTAAATTGTGACTGTTTAAATGGTGCAAACTGTGTGCAGATAGTCATGTCATCAACATTAGACCTCAGCATTTGTTGTGAATTGCTGGCTTCAGGATTTTTTCCAGCATTTCACTGTTAACTAGCGCTGTTGATTGTAGTCTAGTACCCTTTTCCATGAAGTCTTCCAGTATAGACAATTTATGTCTCAAAAACTGTTAGCATAACCTTTCCTACCGATGGCTCGGTCTTGAATTTTTTTCATCATAGATGAAAAAAATTGTTTCCATTGCATACTATGGTATTTTGATTCTGGCTTTATGATGATCAACCCACAACTGGTGACTATTCTGCTCAAAAACGTGTTGCCTTCCTTGCGGAAATGATCAAGTAATGCCAAGTTGGCAGATGTCAACAATTCAGGCTTGTATTCTGCATCTTTGTACCCTCACACATAAACTTTACAGAAGGTGAGCTCATCGTTGATGATTTGATGGGCAAAACAGAACCATGACTGATGTTCAAAGAAGATGCTACCTCATTGATTGTAACTCAGAACAATCTCTCAAGATTGCTAAATTTTGTTTCTGTGGTGGAGGTTAACGGATGTTCTGCTGCTTCCTATTTGTGCTTCATATTCATTCGGCCACTTTTACATGATAAAGTACTGTCCCTGAACTGTGATAAAAATCTATGATGAATTTCAGCCCCTTTCACACCCTCGAACCTAGAGAACCTCGAACCTAGAGAAATCAAATCCTATTCATTGTTCCTACTTGATGCAAACCACTTGTGAAGTGGACATGTTTGTACTAATAGCATGAAGACAAATAACAGGATCAGGATGAAATTTTACACTTATGATTACAGTCATATCAACTCAAAGTACGTATGCGCAGAAGGCAGTACGACAACTTTGAATGTATGTTATGGCAAAAGTGTACATTATTTTTGATTTGTCCTTGTAATACCAATAAAAATGAATAATTCAGATAAAATCACAATTCACAACAAACAGTGTAGTTACCAGATAAACAACTGCTGGATTTTATTTCTAGTAGACAACTAACAAGTTTGTTTATTAATAATATGACATTAGCATTATTAGTGTAACAACTAATTTACCAATATAGACATTTATAAAAAAAAATTAGAAAATATATCTTCCTCCTGGAGTTTTTTAATAAAAGATTCCACATTGAAGTAATGGTAATGGTCCACAATTGAATAAGAAATGATTTGATTGTTGAAAATAAATTTAAACTGACTTGCTTTTGCTATTTTCTTAAACATATATTTAAATATTTCAGTATATGTTTGGCAAGAATATGTTGTAAACATATTGCAGTATAATCACAGAGGCCTTTCCACGATATAAATTTTTCTTATTTAATTATACTTGTTAAATCGACAAATACATGCTACATACCGCTACAATATATTTTTATACCCAAAATAAATTTTAATCAGTATCAGATCTACATATATCTTATTTTTAAATATTTTCTTGCTTAGTTAATTTATTTTTATAGTCTTATTTTGTAAAATATTATGTTTGATTAAATTAAGTGCAAAAGTTTCACTTAATTGAAGTTTTCCTAACTGATCACGCATTGCCATTTATATTGTGTAAATCTCAGTCTGGGGCATTAGTTTTATCATTAACATCACTGAAGTACTCTCCCTTGTTTTAATGGATTGCATACTCATTTTCTTCAACTATTATTAGACATACTGGTTCTTTATAATAGATATTCATCCTTTCTGTGAAATATGTGTTCATTCGGGTTCTGGAGTCCACTTTTTGATAGATTAAAATAGTTAATCTGCTAATACGTCAGATAGGTAATTCTCCAATTTATATTATATATATATATATATATTTCCAGGAGTTTTATAGACTTTCTCAAAGAAAACTTTTCGTTAAAAACATAACATAATTCACCTATACCCATATATCAAAATTAAACAAGCTTTTTAGACAAACTATATATTTTTATATGGTCTAAATAATTTAGACAATAGATTCATAATCATATCTTTTCAAATGCTTCAATTTTTAAAGTTTTTAAGGTAAATTAAAAAAAATATTTAACATTTGAGTTATAAAAAAAAATCTCATATTTAATTCTACCTTTTATCTCCTACAAAATATGATACTAGTTACTCAGTATACTTAATCCAGTGTTTTTCCCATTGTTCAAAGCATTTCTGGAAGTTTTCTATCAGAATTACATTTATTTGTACTATCAACTTTTCATAATGTATTCTCTTAGTGTTGTAACCAAAAGTGATATTTTCACTTTGTTAAACATTTAGAGGACATACTTTTTTTTTAACCTCCGGGACCACAATCAGGTATTCTTCAGCAGATGAGAGTGTGAAAATGCCATGGCTGACTGGGATTCAAACCCGGGAACTCTAGATGAAAGGCCGAGTGGTAGTGTATCAGTCTTTCATCCAGAGATTCTGCATTCAAATCCCGGTCAGGCATGGCATTTTCACACATGCTACAAATTATTCATCTCATCCTCTGAAGAATACCTAACGGTGATCCTGGAGATTTGGAGAGGAAGTGCTTAAGAAACTTTCAATGTTCATAGTTCTGGATCAGGTAATGGGTGAGAATTCATCATTATGTTGTTTCCAATTACATTAACATGTGCAATAAAAGCATAATAAAAATGGTGGTAAATAAATATGTTTAATTTCTGGAATATTTTCATGATATGAAACTCTGTAAAAATCTGTATGCAGCTCTTTATTCAATGAATTGTAGCTTAAGATACAAATTTTGTAGCAAACCATGCAAAAATCTCCAAATCAGTTATAACTAATTCCTTGGACTGATAATTCACCAGTATGAATATCAGCAACTCTTTGCAGCCACTTTATAATTAATCATGATTTATTTCTAAAGTTTGTATAACCCTTATTATTATCAAATATGCTTATGTCATTTTATTTTCATTAGTGCTCGGTTCATCATTCAATGCATTTTGTCATAATGCTTAGAATTAAAATGTAAAACGCTACTTAAACTCAAAGACCAGAACGTAGCAACCAGTTTAACAAAAATTGGGCCAAGCAATTAACAGTTTCTTGGAGCTACAATTTTTATTAAATTAAATTTAAATTTTTGTATGTTTTTATTAGATTTCAGCTTAGATGAAATGACAATGTAGTTTTGCAAAATTACAAATTACTAGGTTCTGTATTTGATCTTCAGTATCACAGTAAATATAAAAAAAGGAAAGGCATTCCCACTGATCTAAAATATGCAAAATTATGGTTGTTTTTGTATTAGCTTTACTGAGAAACAGTGGTTGACTTTCATTGTACAGATTCAATTTTTTTGTTTTAGGATGTATAGTTATAGTTCAGAATATGACTGCAGTATAATCATTCTGTTAATTATGTATATGTAATGCAAAGGTTTCACTATACCATTTTTAATACTTAAAACAATTAACATGAATATTTAATGTATAATCTGATTTTTCAATGTAAATGATGTAGAATTTTTGTCAATAAAATACTTTTTAACCTGAAAAAATCTCAGTATTTAATATTTTTGTTAATTTTTTTTCACATAATAAGGCGGCTGTTCAATAAGGTCTACTACAGAAATATTACACCCAACATAGGTGTTACATTTAAATAACTCCAAATTGTTACTATTTTTGTTCCTTCTGCTCCCTGTTGCAGATTTATTCTGGTGAAGAAAAACAAATTTTCATTTAAAAAAATGTTAATTTTGATGTGCTTTTATCTCTTATATTCAAATATATAATACCTGGAAAAGAATTTTGAAGAATTAAACAATGAGCTTTTAAAATTTTCAATGAGTTTTTTGAAAAGGTTTTTAGAATCCTATCAAGTGTTAAGATAATAGCAAGTACTATTTATTATGTTACAGTATGAACCTCATTTTTTTTTTTTTTTTTAGAAACTAACGCCAAACAAAAATGTAATATGTTAATCTATATTTATAAAGGAGTGGAATAGTTAATTATGTAGCACAGCATTCTCATTACTTTCATTGTACAGATTCAATTTTTTTGTTTTAGGATGTATAGTTATAGTTCAGAATATGACTGCAGTATAATCATTCTGTTAATTATGTATATGTAATGCAAAGGTTTCACTATACCATTTTTAATACTTAAAACAATTAACATGAATATTTAATGTATAATCTGATTTTTCAATGTAAATGATGTAGAATTTTTGTCAATAAAATACTTTTTAACCTGAAAAAATCTCAGTATTTAATATTTTTGTTAATTTTTTTTCACATAATAAGGCGGCTGTTCAATAAGGTCTACTACAGAAATATTACACCCAACATAGGTGTTACATTTAAATAACTCCAAATTGTTACTATTTTTGTTCCTTCTGCTCCCTGTTGCAGATTTATTCTGGTGAAGAAAAACAAATTTTCATTTAAAAAAATGTTAATTTTGATGTGCTTTTATCTCTTATATTCAAATATATAATACCTGGAAAAGAATTTTGAAGAATTAAACAATGAGCTTTTAAAATTTTCAATGAGTTTTTTGAAAAGGTTTTTAGAATCCTATCAAGTGTTAAGATAATAGCAAGTACTATTTATTATGTTACAGTATGAACCTCATTTTTTTTTTTTTTTTTAGAAACTAACGCCAAACAAAAATGTAATATGTTAATCTATATTTATAAAGGAGTGGAATAGTTAATTATGTAGCACAGCATTCTCATTAATTTACAATATACGTTTCACTTCATTTACAATTTTGAAACAAAAAAGAATGTAATTAATCCATAAAAAATATTGTGATCAACTAGCAAACAATATTTTCCAGATTGTACTAAGCAATTATTAATACATTTACTTAAAAATTTTATACTACTTGCGCTACTAAAAAGTACTCAGCACTAAACTCAGAGATATGCAATGTGAAAAAAATAAATGGAATTTCCAGCTCCGTGTATGACTATAAAGGACACAAATGCTTCTTAAACTCCCCTATTTCACAAAATAAATAATATAACCATTTGTTCATGTGCCAACAAGATCTTGTAATATATCATCTGTTGTGAGGGAGGTGATCAAAATTCTTTCTTTACTGGTTTGTTGACTACAGATCCATTAATTAAAAATGAATTTACAGTTCTGTTGCTGTTCATTTGTATAGCATTAATCCCAAGCATAAAGCAAATACTTTCAGGTGTTTTTAATATCAACTTAAGACATCATATAAGTGTGTGTGTGCGCGCACGCATGTGTAAACCACCTAGTTCAGAATATTAAGATAAGACATATCTTACCTTAATTTAACTATACAAGTACTTTCATTCTCAGTCATGATTAAATTATTTAATTAAAATGCATATTAAAAAAAATACTAAAACAAACCATGCAATTATGGCAAGTTAAATTTACCATATTAATTCCAATAATCGATTTTCATGGGATCCTGCATCTTCAGTTGGTATTGACTTTGTAATTACATTAAAACATACTGTTTTTATAATTTGTTACCGTTTTATAAATATTGAAATTTATTATGAATGTAAAAGTAAATTTAAAATTTATTTACATTTAATAAATTTTGAAATTTATAAAGTAATAATTTTGACAAATTATAAAAACAATATGTTTTAATAGCATTCCATAAAAATCAATAATTAGAAATTAATATGGTAAGATTAACTTATTTAATTACTGTGTTTGGTGGTTTATACTTTGTATACGGACAGAATTTGCATAGAACTGTTTCCAGATTAAGAAAATTAATTGCAAAGGAAGACATGCATAATAAAGTATGTTGAATATAAATATATTAGAAACTGTTTATTGAGAAAATGGTTTATTTGTAATAATAGTTTGACACACACCTTTTAAATCAATTACCTTATCAAATTCAAAACTTCTTACAAAAAAAAAGGATTATCACAGTTTTTGACTCTGCAGAACAACCTTTGCACATTCAGTGAGCCTTTAGTTAAGATGTACATAATACAGTTGTGTAAACAACATGGTTGTGCATACATACAATAGTCAAAATACTAACTGTAATATAATATTAATTCTTTGGCTTAATCTTAACAAACTCTTTGAAGTAAGTTTTAGCCACATACTATGGTCAAAGAAAATTATAGTTCAATACTATGAAACCTCAAAATACTTATGACTTAACAGAACAAAGTTGCCAACAAGACATATCAAGTCTAAAGACTTAAACCTGTATTTGCTAATCACATGGAGGATGTCTTTCCCAATACACACTATTGTACCCAATATTATATAATTATTGGGCTACTATAAATTAAACTAACAGTAGTATATAAAGACTTGCAAATTATGTTTGTTTTAATACAGTTAACCCATATTGAGAAATACAAGAGCTATCAGTGACAATGAATACTTCTAAATTACATGATTGTGTTCACCGGGCTGGTCTAGTGGATAATGCGACATCACAAATCAGCTGATTTCAAAGTTGAGAGTTCAAGGTTTAAATCCTAGTAAAGGTAAAAACTTTTATATGGATTTGAATACTAGATCGTGGAAACCGGTGTTCTTTGGTAGTTGGGTTTCAATTAACCACACTTCTCAGGAGTGGTCGACCTTAGATTGTACAAGACTACACTTCATTCACATTCATCCTCTGAAATAATACCATATGGTAGTTCCAGGGGCTAAACAGATAAAGAAAGAAAATTACATGATTGTTACTTTTGTTTACACTGAATAAAATCCCTTAGTTAAGTATTGGATAAGGCCAGAGAAGAGCAGAATTTAAATAAAAGGGGCTTCAAAGACAAAGATCATGTACATAATCATCTAGATAGACTAGCCCTGATAGACTACCCTGACAAATACTTGATTTTTATTGACATATATTTTCACCTTTTATATAAATATCAACAAATGTACAGAAAAGAACATAAACAATCCCATTCTATTACAGTATCAGTAAACAATGTACTAATATTCCATTTGAAATGAAGTAAATGTAAAGTTCAATAGGGAGCACTTTAAAAGAAAATCTAATAAAAATTTACTTAAATGTGCAATTAAAATAGTACTGCCAAAAAATGTTTTTATAACTAAAATAAAGAAAATAATGGTTTCACAATTAATGTAGAACTTTTTATTTATAAGTAGTTTCATGTGTTATCAAGAAATGAAGAAAAATTTATTAAATTGTAAATAATTTAGTATGAAATAATACGAGTTAGAATAAATAAAAAAACAATGTCTTTTTTTTAAGATTAAAATATTTATCTTCTAATGATAGACTAACTATTAACATTTCAACAGAAAAAAGATTTCTATTAAAAATATACATAAAAAAGTAAAATATACATATATTTAAAATATAATATAAAAAAACATGTCATAACTAATTCTTAAGTAATGCCCAGCAAAACTACTAAACATAAATTTATATACACATTTTGCTTATGGTGTTAAGTGCACACTAAGAAATGATTTTTTGAAATTCTAAGTTTAAAGGGTTAAAATTTAGTAACATGAAATTTACTACTTTTGGAATCTCGAAAAAAATCAACTTTATTTTTGGTGCATATATCTTAATGTGAATATAAAGATTTTTTTGAAATTAAGAATTTAAATGGGGGAACATTAAATTTTACTATTTTTTAATTTCTCTGTAACAAATGACGATAGTCTTGTTATAGGTGTATGTAATCTTCATGTGAATATCTAAAAACCAATTTCTGAATTTTTTGAAAGGGATGGAGAAAAGTAAAAAGATATTTTAACAATTACAAATTTTCAACTTTGGTGGTTGGGGTTGTACTCAACGACATTTCATCTAGAATACAATATAAAGCAAATTTAGTGTACTAATCTAATCAGATTAGTTGGTGTCAGCTACAAGTTTTGCTTACATGCTTTAAATTACTCTTTGCAGCAATGATTTAAATATCATTCAAGTGATTATTTTTTTGTAAAAAAAAAGACATTTAACTTTATTTCTTATTTATTCCACTTGTAATATTTTATATTTATATATCAATACATCAAAGTTTTTAAATAATTAATACATTTACTGCATTTCATCCATCTCATTAAAATATATATATCATATCTGAGGTCATAATAAACTAAATAAATAATTACACACACTCAGAAATAAAGATATTGCCATTTACCATACATAACAATACAACATACACCCTACACTTTAGCACATAAGTTACACCCTCGTAACTTCATAAGGGCAAATGTGACATTTTTGTCATTTTCACTATTTTACAGAATTGTGAAAGTCTGAAACGCATGTTTTTGTGCAGAAAAGGCACATGGGCCAATGAAATTACTGAGAAGTGCAGAAAAGGGCACAAGTGTTATCACATATGCCCTTTCTGCACTAAAGGTTTTAGCCGGCACAAATTAGGCCGGTACGCTTGTTGTGTACTAGTAATAAAAAAAACAGTATACTAAATAAACATCAGGTTATTAATATTTATATTTAATTTAATTTAAATTATGTATTTTTAAATAAATATTTAAAATATAAAAATGAATAATAAATATCAGTTAATAATAATAACAACAGTTATATCAGTTACTATAAAGATTATTTAATATAATAAATATAATTTAAATTTAATATGTTTATTAGTATGTTTTATAACATAGTATGTTAAAAATGTTTTTTAACATGTTACCTGTAATTATTGTATTGTTACCTGTTGTTATTGCAGGTCATTGTTTTTATCATCCTAACCTATTTGTTTCAAGATGTAATGGTATTCATTATGTCGGAAGATAATATAGTAATGATTATGAAAAACCAGAGATTAAGAAAAGAAAAGGAGTAAGAAATCAAGAA
The DNA here is from genome assembly GCA_010016005.3 of Zanna intricata. Classification (NCBI taxonomy): domain Eukaryota; kingdom Metazoa; phylum Arthropoda; class Insecta; order Hemiptera; family Fulgoridae; genus Zanna; species Zanna intricata. The sequence continues at coordinate 14,662 of JAAAKQ030458533.1, read as the reverse complement.
AATTGCAAAAGGTGTATTGGTAAAAATTCAAGACTTAAGGGTAAACAGTATACATCTTACTCAGGTAAAACTGTTCCTGCTAGAGTACAGGAAATATTTAACTGCAAATGTGCAATTCAATGTTATTCTAAATTCAAAGAGGGAACCAAATTTGAATTATGAAATAATTTTTACTCATTAGATAATAAAAATGTACAAGATACATTTTTACAAGGATTAATTGAAAAGTGAGATCTTATAAGAAGGCATTCTGCGAAGAAACAACAAGAAAATGGACCTAATGCTGATGATGAATTTGAAGAGAATGGCAATGGAAATAGGCCTAATTCTATTAAAGTGAAAGTGAACTTTCATAATTATAATGATAAAACTAATGGTTAAATCCAAAGAGTGCGTAAAAATATTCATGAAAGTATATAGATCAATTCTAATTGTGTTCATTTGTGTCGCCTATTATCTGCTGGAAAATGTCCCTATGACTTTAGAGGTAAATCAAGAAGTAACAATGCCATTAATGGAAAAATTTTCATTTAATATACAACCACTTTTCAAAGTATGAAGTCAAGTAAATGCATTATAGTGTGAAGCATATGTATTTAGATACAAGACTAAATATTGAAATTAAATTTAAAAAATGTTTTTAGACAAAAATCCTGAATGCCAAATGTTTTTAGACAAACATCCTGAATGCCAACATAAGATTAAATTTAATTTGCAGGTTGCCTGCAGGTTTTTTCCTGTTAGGAGACATTCATTCATGTCTTGCAACTGAGATTTTGATGTTATAAAAAAAACTTATAACGAAAGTAGACCATATCTACACACTAGAACAGTATGGATAATTTTTCTTACAATCTAGCCACAAGGGTAAATTTAAAATCCAATATGTTCAAACCAATGATATTCTAAACTTTCACCACAAAAACATTCACTCAGATGAAACTTTGGGGCAAGAAGTTTTGAAAACAGAGATAATCAAATTTAAAATTTCATCATACAACCAGTTCCTGAACAACAAAGATAAAGTTATCATCAGAGAACATAATATTGGTGGTTTGATTAAGCAGTCATTTTCATTTGCCAAAACCAACCATGCACTAAATTAACACTCATTAACAATTTTATAATGAAATTCTTAGCTGGCCTTTAACACCAGAAATCACTGGAGAAGAATTTGGTATAGAATACAACAAAACCATTGCAACCAACTTAATCAACGCCTATATGTTGTGAACAGTTTACTTGTTTATAAACTTATTTAACTACTTTTTGTGATTTATTCTCATTTTTTAACTTTGTTATTGTCAAATAAAAGATGTTAGTGTCAATACAGCTGCTTAGTTTTTGTGCTAACCATCTTAAAATGTGTAATAAAAATTGTTAATTGCAAAATGAATACATGTGAAAAAAAATTGAAATTTAACTGTGGCTATGATAATTGATAAAAATGTACCATGCAGTGACATATAGCTAAACAAGTTTAAAAACATATGGAATCTTTTTAATAACTATACTTAAAATATTAATAAAGTTAATCAGTTTTTCTGAAAGTTCAAAAAATTTCACAAGTGCCCTTCCTGAAATCACTAATTCATATGTCTTTCAATATGTTCTAAGACCTCAAAGGTAATTTTGTTTGTCCCAGATTGTAGTTTATAACTGAAAAATGTAATTTTCTTTTAAAAATCTATGCATATATTACTTTGATAAAATAACATATAAGAAATCTACAATTACACAAATGATAACTACCACAGGTATAAAGATAAGTCAAAAAGTATATAAGACTCTTACAAATCATGCAAGAAAACGCTATCTGTAAAATTACTGGTCCCCTAAAAAAAGGAATCCTGTACAATAGTCCAATTTGGTAGTAATCATAAGAAATATTACAAATACAGCTTACAATCATAGTAACCAACATGTTAAATAACTTAACATAAACAAAACAACTATGATCTCTAGCTCTCTTATACTAATACAATACAAAAACTAATTATAATTATGACCTAATTATAATTATGAATATACAGCGGTGTCCTTTAAAGATGACTCCAAACTCTAGGAAGTGATATTATACTTAACATACTACAGTAAAAAAGTTCACTAAACTTAATTTAAATAGAATATAAACTAAAAATAAATAGGTCCAAAAACGCATATTTTTCTAAAAAAATCTGCCATTTTGTGTTTTTTTTTTTAAGAAAAAAATTATTTTTCATTAATCGTTAAACATTTAACTATACTCATTTAAACTAGCTCAAGTAAACTAACATTTAAAAGTAACTAAACTCTTTGCTGACAAATTTCAGAAAGGCGTCATTTCAATTTTTCAATTGTAATATCTTAGGAATTATTAGATTTATCAAATTGTGTGAATTATAAAAATTATGAAGCATTTTTTTGTGAACAAGACACCTTAATTGTAAAAATCTGACGACAAAGTTATTGCAAAACGTAGGCCTAAACTGATATGGCGGCCATATCGTTTTGGCCATGTCTTGTTTTTATTATCGTAGTTTCCGATTAAAATTGTTAATAAAAAGTACCGTTATTTTCTTCTGTTAAAAAATATTAGTTTAAAATAAAGTACAAAATTTTTTTGAGTTATCTTCAACCATTCTTGAGAAATAACTTTTTTCTTAAAAAAACATAAAATGGTAGACAGACAGAAAAATATGTATTTTTAGACCTATGTTCACTACACATTTTTTCTTCAGTATGTTAAGTAGAATCACTTCCTAGAGTTTGGCCTCACCTTTTAAGAAAAACTTGTATATGTCTAGAACTTTTTATAATTATCATATTATCAGTAGAAATAAATATTACTATGTTATACAT